>OY998256.1:76143816-76226178 GCA_963922045.1 Persicaria maculosa | reverse complement strand
AAAAATGTCCCAACTGCATCTATTTCGCAAAAACGTCCAAAAAAAGTGCCTATTTCGCAAATTTTCTCTATTTAATATTAAATATTGCCTTCCATTTTACCTCAAAAAAAAAATATTACCTTCCATTTTTGTTTGCTGAAAAAATTCACACATTAATCATCGAAGTAAATGGCACAGCTCCATAATTTCCACCAACTATAAAGACCCCCAATCAGTTCTCATTTCGTAGCAACCAATTCCAAATCCAGAAAGCTTCAACTCTCTGCCATGGAGTACAACCGTTTCCTCCTCTCTCTCCTCCTCATCGGCCTGATCTCCGCCGCGACCTCCGTCGCATCATTCATCGGCGGCTACCAGCCGATCAAGGATCTAAGCGATCCGTACGTGGTGGAGATCGCGAAGTTCGCAGTGAGCGAGCACAACAAGGAGGCATCAACGCAGCTAGTCTTCGTCAAGATCGTGAGCGGCGAGCGGCAGGTCGTCGCCGGCACGAAATACAAACTCATCATTACTGCTACTACGGTGGGCGTCGCCAGCGACTACCAGGCCGTTGTCTACGATAAGCCGTGGAAAAAGGACCGGAGCCTCGTCTCGTTCTATAGCGTAGCGAATACGAATTAGGAATTGGGGATTTAGGTTTTCGGATTTTATAATTATGAATCTCGATCTACACTGGTAATAATGGATTAGAAGTAGATGATTTCGGAAATAAATGTAAAAGATTTGAGATCTGGTTTGAAGCTCAATCCCTGAATGAATGGTGTCATGATTGGATTGATTGATTTGATTGTGGGTGATGATCTTGTTTAACTAAACTGAAATTGAAATTGAAACGGGAAATATTGGAGAATTTTCAACTTCTTGATTTGGGAAAAGCATTTCCGTATAATGGATTTGATGATTTTTTATTTTTGGTAAGGATGGATTTGATGTATGATTTGGTGTAAGCTTTCGGAAATAAATTAGTGAATGAACGGTTTGAATCGATCAAGTTGGCGCGTTTGTACTTATAATGCATAATTACTTTGGGGATAATTATGAAAACTAGCATAAATTTTCAATATTGCAAAAAATATGTACTGAATTATGAAGAATTGCAAATAATAGCCCAAATCCGAGTTTTTTTTTAAAAAAAATTCCATTAAAAGTTTAAAACAATGTAGCATTGTCATTAATGTTTATTGAGTATTCAAAACCATTATTCTAAAAATTGCGTTCAGGGTCGCTTAGAGGTTACACATAACCGGCCCAACCAGTGGCGGCCGCATGATTTCCTAGAGGGGGGGCGGAATTTCTGGTCGAGAATTTTTTTTTTCCTCGGTATATATAATAAATAAATTTTAAAAAAATATATTGAAAATAAACCATAAATTATGGTATAAATATGATATTTTATTACAAAAATTCATAAAATAATTTAATAATTTATATATGTGTGTGTAGCAGGATTAAGATTTTTTTTTTAAATATTGAAAGAAAATTATAAATTTTTTAATGAATTTGTCATTGGTAAATGAAAAAAAATGATAGGATTGAAAAGTATAACAACAAAACTCATGAATTGTGGTTTAAATATGACATTGATAGTAAAAAAATTTCATAGAAGTAAACATTAGAAGAATTATTTAAAATATATGGGTAACATAATGAATAATCTAATGAACAAGGGTTTGCCTTTCATTTCGATTTTGTTAAGCAACTCTCAAGATCTAGTTTACTTGATTCAATTTGGTTCTTGAATCATGATAGTTTGTTGAGTGGAATTGGAAATGTTTGTTTTGAGCTTCTCGTTAATCATGAATCATGATTGTTAGTTTCTACTTTCTGAATCTATTTTACTGAATTCAGTTTGGCTTTCATTTCAGTTTTGAGATTCTTAGTTCTTATTTTCATGATTGTTGAACATAGTTTAGTAATCTGTTTATGGCTTTCATTCCCGCTTATATAGCCTTCAGTGCCTGTTTACAACCTTCTGTTTTTTGCTTTTACAGTTTTACATGACTTTAAACTGTGTGATTGTGAACATTGCCAGATTTCTTGTTCATCTATTCTAATTTGTTTATCATTGAAGGTTCCTAAATCCATCTGTTCACCTAAATCCATCTAATGATTCTAATCTAATTTGCCAGCCCTTGGTATAGATCTGTTAAGTATCATGGAAAGTGGCCTTATAACTGAGTGTCAATGATGTTCATAACAAACATCCCACGTCTTTAATGCAATTCAGGAAACAAGTATTCACATTTCCATTTTTTTTTTGTTTATGTTATGAGCAGAGTTGCAGGGCAATGTGTCACTGAAGAGGAACCAAGCTAGATTGAAGAATATAAAGCTTTTAATTTTAGTCTGTACATGTATTGTAAATTGTAATCATAAAATTAGATATTGAACTTATGTTTTATTTCGAATAATTTGGTTCCATGTATTTGAAAATGTTATGAACTTATATTCGTAGTGGAAACAATATATGTATTTCAAACAGGTTTTATATTTTTATAATGTATTGTTAGCGTAAACCATTATTTTTTTTGCATTTGAACTGCTCAAACGAGCCTACCGAGCCCGAACGAACGAGCTTGGCAACGAGCTTGAACGAGATTAGGCTTGTTCGTTCGGCTCGTTCGAGCCTGTCGAGCTGAGCTCGAGTTTAAAATTGAGCTCGCGAGCCGAGCTTGAGCGCGAAAAAAAGCTCGTATAATTTTTAGGCTCGAGCTCGGCTCGGCTCGTCTACCGTTCGAGCCAAGCTTGAACACGTCAAGCTCGGCTCGTTCGGCTCGAATAGCACCCCTAGGTATGAACCGTATGATAGAAAGCAATAAAACATCCTTTAATAGAAATTCAGCCCAATAATTGCAAAATGAAAAAAGCCACTAAAAATGCTACAAAACTTTTGACAGTTTCAGTCCATTGCCTTTTAATAGCTATGGTGTCATATATGTACACCATTCAAGCCCAATGATTGTGCACCTTGACAAAGAATCATCCTACTAAAATGGCTTCGGAATCGTCACAGTATCATCAATGCCCATCAAATGATCATTGCCAACCCCTTCGTTTTGTTCGTAGTAGTCATTCGTGTTGCCCTAACCCCTTCATCTTCGGTGAAGGAAGACTTTGCCTTTCAGTTGGTTGCCTTTTCCCCTATCTCAGATAAGATTTCATCCATGTCATTGAAGTAAGGCCAGCTTTTCCTGCTGTCTGCATCACTCTTGCTTTCCTGCTATAACAGATACAGAAGATGGTCAATCAAAGGATTATAAGCACAGGTGCTCGCTTATGCCTACAATGAAGGATTAGCAGGTAGTCACATACCTCGTATTTCTGAACTAGCGATGCCCAGAGGCTTTTACACTGAGCCGGTGTTCTGTTCATTCCATCAGCCGACAGGCTCGTTGAAATCTCTTGCCAGAGTGCCATCCTTCCCTTGGAAACCAGAAATCTTCCATGCGATTCCCCGCGCAGTCTGATTAATTTTGTGATCTCCTCTGGTTTCCATTTGTTTTTGTTTCGCTTTGTTGTCTTGGAAGGCTCATCAGAAACTTCTCGTGTCTCAACAGTCTCGTCTTTGTCCACTACTTTTTTCTCGTCTGTCTCGGACTGCACAGCGGAACCATTGCTGCCTTCTGCCAACTGATCTACGGAAAATATCGAGGAAAAGATATTTGTTTCAAAATCATCAGAATCCTGTAAATCAGGAGTTGCACTTCCGTCGGTGTCGGTGTCAGTGCTTGAAATCGGATCATCCCCAAATACCATATGTTCAATATCTTCTTCAGCTTCACCTGATAGAAATTTTAACAGCTTTAAACATGAATTCGTCAAATCAAAAATGCAACCGAGGATTTACTCGAGCACGAAGACTTCTGCTTGCATATATGCTACATAAGGAGGTAGATAGACGTTACCTTCGTTGTATTCCCGTGTGCTTGGCCTTTTCTTCTTTTGATGCTCACCAACTGCTTTTCTCAATGCAGCTGGTATTCCAAACTCACCACGCGACTTGCCTGATAACCGAGAATTGACTTCTTCAGAAAGAACAGCTTCTGGGTTTTCTGTGGCTATGGCAATTACTTCAGGCCTCTTTCCACTGTATTTCCTGACCATTTTCCTTAGTACTTCTGACACAGTCCGCTCCATATGCGCAAGAGGACAATTCACAGGACAACTCGATAATGAAGCATGGGCAGCTTTGTAGAGAGCATCTAGAAGCTTCCCCTTATCGAGCCACAAGCAACGCGTAGTTATTCTGATTTTTCCCTTCAAGCTGTTCCCTACTGTACCGGCTTGAGGGCGTAAAACTTCCATACTGAAAAGAAGCATATGATTGAATGCAATTGAAGCAACAAAGATTCAAAGGAGGTTAAACATAACTTTTCTTTGTTTCTTCTTTACCTCACTACAATGATACCATCAGATGCAATTCTAATTCTCTCTTCTACGCAGAGTTCAGCAGATGTACCGAATGCCTTGTCACCATCATTGTACATCAACTGAAAAGTAGAAACCAACTCCATTAGTCACAAAGACAGGTAAAGTTTCTTCAAGACACTGACATCACTTGCAAACCTGTAAATTCTCTTTCCCCAGGGAAATAAACCCATTCGATATAACTTTTCTGTTCCTTAGATGAGAGACTCCGAGCATCTCCCCATTCTTTATAACCTGAATTTGAAATCCAATCACATTTAGTAGTTAGCTAAAGTAGGACTCCTTTGTAAATGGAAGGAAATCTTCATAAAGTTGAATTAGGGAAAATGTTACTTTCTCGGGGTTCATAATAACATGGAACTGGAAACTTACAGTTGTATGTTGGACACCGGTTGATCTTCCAAGCAGTTCATGCTCTTTAAGAAATAAGAGTTCCCCGTGAATAGGCAAAAAGTGTTGCGGCTTCACAATCCTGAGTACTTCCTCCTTCAAAACAGTAGTTACCTAGTCAATACTCAATACTGCAATTAATCGTTAGCTATACTCTTCAACAACTAGTAAGATTTGCTAGAAGAGTTAAACAAACTAGCCAAGAAACTATCAAAAGTCTTGCATGAAACCCTGGGGAGGGACCATTGCACTGCACACCTCTTTTGTTTAATGATACACTAAGTAAATATACATCTCTGAAGGAAATATAATGAGTTTCAGAGTCTAGAGAATTTGTAAGTTCTTAATAGAGTGGAATTTACCAGTTCCTCGCGATGTGCATGGCCAGAAGTATGTAGCATCTCATTCCTTCCCATCACTATATTTGACCCAATGTCTGATATACGATTCAGCATCTTCATCACCCGGGTTTCATTACCAGGGATAACCTGTATGTAAACATGCATATACTTATTATTCGGCCATAATTCTCAATCTTCGCCTTTTATAGTACAATTGTCGGTGATAAATAGGGAGGGGGTGGGGGCAATAAATATCTATGGATTCCATCAAAACATTTAAAACTCATAATGTTTATTTTTAAAGGTGTACAATGGAATACAAGCTAAGTTGTGTAATTATTTATGTTGTCAGGACAGAAATCTTGGATTCAATTGTTGTTCAACTGACAGTGAGCACACTGCACTCGCATCCCAGAGCAAGCTTTTTGGCATCCGACAATAAACATTTTCTTACTAGAGGATTTCTCGTATAAGAAACAAGATAAACACGTGATCATAATATCATATATGACAAAAGAATATAGGAAGCATTTCCAGCTTGCCCTAGGTAGCACAGGAAAAGATTAGGAAGAAAATGCTGAATCGATCAGTCTACAGATAATGAACCTTTTACTTGAGGATTAGTGACTTGGAGAATCAGAGGTAATTAAGTGAAAACTGAAAACCGCAACTTGGCATCAACTAGCATTGGTACCTTTGCAGAGTATAAGACAACATCTTCTTTGCTTAATTTTAGAGAATGACTACTTCCGTATGAAGCAAGATTCAGGGCAGCACGTGGTTCTGCCTGACACAAAAATGAACCTTGTCATATGCCACGAAAAAAGGCAAGGGAAATCTACTGGATCATTGTCCACAAGGAAATTTTGCTCTCAAACATCTAAATTAACTTACTTGAGAGCCTGTAGTGACAATCAGCAGATCTTTTGGAGCATAGGCATCAATATCTTCCACCTTGACCTAAATAGGATATCCTTTTTAGATGCCATAAGTATGAATCAGGAACAACTGAGACAGAATGTTCTATAAAGATTAATGCAAAATTTTCTATCCAGTTTTTACTTGACAAACTGTAACCTCTCTTTTACAGATAAATAGAGTCTCAATTCAATGAAATGACTGTATTGTATTTGTATTAGACTAAAGTTAGGAAGCTCAAGAAAGCATAAATTGGATAGATATATTGAAGTAGAAAGAATGAGAATGTGCCAACAATCTTCCTAAACTTCTTAAAGAAAAATGTGTTGCTCAAATCCCGGAATATATACATAAAATGAAACTCAAAAGAAGACAAGGCTGGAAATTTTATATATAAAGAAAAAAGGAACAGGAAATGACACTCTCCCAAATATGCATACCAACGTCGATGGATCTATAGGTGCCTTTCCGTCCTTCCAAGCAGCCTCAAGATATGTCCTTAAGGACATTCCAACAAAGACCTGTGGTAGTCACTTTTAGAGTCAATGATGCCGTTTCACTATAGATATATGATTTAAAACACGGAAATTTGAAGCAAACATACCAACTTTCTGCCTGTTGCATCTGCTGCTGCTTTGATACTTCCAAGACGATGTATATTTGATGCAAACTGGGTTGTGATAACCCTTCCTTTAACTGCAGAAATACGTCTCAGCAGTGCATCTGCTACAACACTCTCACTAATTGTTCTTCCCGGAGATAATATGTTTGTAGAGTCACTCATCATCTATGAGGAATATTTTAGTACAAGTGATTGTTAAATTTTATTTGAGCAAGTAAAAAGCAAACATACAAAGATGAACAAAGATTAAAGAAGCTTACCAATGTAACTCCCTCCTTCGAGAGCTTTTCAAGTGCAACTCTATCAAACTCTTGTCCATCAAGCGGATTCTCGTCAATCTGATACCAACAAATGCATCAGAGAGGCTCAAGTGTTTTAAAGCAGCAAACCAGAATGTAATAATAAAAAGTTACCTTCCAGTCCCCTGTGTGGAGAATTGTACCATCAGCACAGCGCATAACTAATCCAGAACAATCAGGTATAGAATGTGTAACCCTAATAGGCTCTATCTCAAAAGGCCCAGCTGTGAATCTTCTATTGGTTCGAAAGACCTTAAGCCTTGAAGGAACAAAGATTCCAAATTCTTTCAACCGTTTCTTTATCAGCTGTTCAGCAAGGAGGGAAAAACTTGTGAGGTTCCCACATGAGGATTTAGCCATCTATTGTAGACTAACCTTTGTTTTAAATTACCAACACATAAACCTATGTTAATCAGAAACAATATCCTCAAACAAAAGGAATCCCAAACCAACAGCAAGCGATAAATCATGTGAAGAAATAAATTACTTGTTAAAAAGAAAATTTAAACAGCTCATCCTTTGCATTCAAGTAGGTGAATCAAAGTCTCTCCAGGCCTTTACTATATCAAAGGTATTTCTAGAATTAACAAATCAGACAAGCAGCCCAACTTGGAAACTTAAACTCAGTTTGCTATGCCGTTAAATAATTTACAAACTACATAAATGCAAGTAACAGTAAACTGATTTCTATTTCAAAAAAAGGATGCTATCTTCCGAAATTAAAACAAGCCAAAATCAAATCTGTCATCTTGAACCCCTCTTTTTCCCCTGAAAAGATAGTAAAATGAATATCCTGGGAAGAAAATTGCCTAAAAGAAACATCATATACCTCCATTGTGAAAGAAGATGCAAAAATTGGAGTGTGTGGATCCAAGGCCGGAATAACCTGCTCAAGGAAGAATACAGTTGATAGAGCATCAAACAAAGAATCAAAGATGCAGTAATTCCATAAATCCTACATATGGTACAGAATACTTCATTTCATAATCAGAGCTATAAACAACAATTTCAAGGACTTCCCAAAATTATGTCATTTTAGTGGTTCAGGCCTTCAGGGTAAACCATCTGCATATCTGCCAAGGTTATATAATTATTATCATAAAAGAACTGAGCAAAAGTCCTGATCTATCGATTTAGATATGACCATTATGAAATATGGTTTCATAAATAGAAGCCCTTCCCCATTAATGGCCCAAGCTAAGCTAGAACAAGTATTCACTGCAGTTTAGCTTTTAACTAGCGGTGCAAAGAGAAATAGAAAGCTTTACCCATGGTAATGCACCAATATGGTCTTCATGCCCATGTGTAATAATAACAGCTTCAATTTTGTGGCTCCATTTCTTTATAAAGGTGGTATCAGGTATGATCTTTTGAACTCCGAGCTCATCACAGCTGCAAAGCAGGAAAATAGTAAAATAACACAAATTCACAAAATGTCTGTGGCCTGCTTTTGATCCTTCTGACAAACCATTTCTCAAGTTTTGAGCTCTAGAGTTACTAGTTTTCAATTATTAGTTTTACTTAAGGCCGACTCCAGTCTCCACAACAGCCTGGTTTGTTTTGGTATGCGTACTGGTTTTATAGATACATCAGTCAAGTTATATAAACAGACAGATAGAAAAGATAACTTGTAACATCAAAAATGACCACTGACCAGTTTTTTTATTAAAAAAATAACATTTTCTTCATGTTTATAACTGTAAAGGTTTCAATTTTAGAAGCTAAAATAAGCCACTGATCCTAAGTCAATGCTTCTTTCAAAAGTGAAGCAAGGAGACCATTTATGCTTGCAAGAATCTTACAGATTATATCAAATTGAGGTCTAAATCAGCTAAGAAAAGATTCGTGGGAACAGGTCCAAATAAAGCTAGTGGATCTTTAAAACATGAGATTAGTATGACCAAGTGGCCATTACATATTTCAACCCCTCCATGAAATAATGATTTCTGCATAGCTGGTAAGGTAATATAACAAAGGTAACCAATTTAAAACAAAAGAAAAGAAAAACTTCATTCATGGATAAATGATAGAATAGCTAGGAGAAACCTACTCAGGAAACATGACACCAGCATCAATAAGGATGTAGCGATCATAATTTCCAACAAGCATACAATTCATCCCAATCTCTCCAAGGCCACCAATAGGTAAAACACGGATAGGTGGTCCACTAGACCCTTCATAGAATTGTTCCATCTTTCGTTTCACTGAGTCCTCCATGCTTTTTCTAGGCCCATCCATCCTTCCTGGCCTTTTACGCGGCAATTTAGATCCAGGTGTACCTGCAAGAGCATAATACCTTTCAGAAAAGAAAGCCTTAATCAAACGGAGGGTTACATTTTCTAAGGAAACCTATTATAAGAGGAAACTAAGGCCCCGTTTGGTACGAATGTAGTAATCGGAATGGGAATGGAAATCGGAATCGGAATCAAAAATGGGAATGAGTGATTTCCTAGGCATGTTGTTTGGTATAATATCGGAATGAAAATTTCACAAATCCAAACTAAACATCCAAAAATTCAAAGTACCAAATTTAAGGGCAAATCAATTCAATCTTTCAAATTAACAATAAAAATACACATAATCAACCTACAATTTCAGAAATTCAACAAAAAAATCATCAAATTTTAACAAATTTAAAGTGTGGAACTTGGATGGTGGGTGAGAGAAACCCTAACCGGAGGCTGGAGGACGGAAACCGGAGGCCGATCTGGACGGAGGATGGAGGAAGGAAGCCGATCTGGACGAAGGACGGATGAAGGAGGCCGATCTGGATGAAGGTCGACGGAGGAAGGAGGCCGATCTGGATTCGACGGAGGAGCGCAAATGTGGATTCGACGCGGGGAGAAAGAGAGAGAGGTGGGGAGAGGAGAACCACATCTGGATTCAACGACGGTGATGGCGGCGGCGGCTTCAGATCTGGACGTTGGTGGTGGCGACGATAACGACGAGCTTGGACGGTGGTGGTGGCAGCGGCGACGGCGGCGGGTTCGGATCTGGACGGCGGCGCTAGCGACGAGCTTGGACGTTGGTGGTAGCAGCGGCGACGGCGGGGGGTTCGGATCTGGACGGTGGCGCTAGAGGTGGAGCTCCAGGGAGGAGATGGTGAAGATGGGGGGTTTCGTGGGAAATTGGTAATGAGCCATTCCCTGGGTTTTTCATTGGAATGAAAGGGGTTCAAAATTGGGAACGACAAGATCCCTGGAATCAGTTTAATTTCCATTTTTTACCTACCAAACACCAAAACGGGAATCACTTATTTCCATTCCCATTCCCATTCCCAATTTCGGACCATACCAAACAGGCCCTAATTATTATTTTTCAAGTCCTCAAGCAAGTAAATAAATCTTAAAAGGGAACTGTGACAATCTTAAGCTTAACATCTACTTGTGATGATAAGTTCACAAGTGGTCTGTTGTATCAACTTAAGATGCAAGAGAGCTTGAAGAAGTAAGCTATCTTCCAGCATAATCCAAACTTTAAATCTCAATCGGACAGTGATCTTAGCGAATGACATGTCTGGGTATTGACACAATAGCAAGGCTGACATGAACCACTACAAAATGCTGAGATATAATCCAAGGCCTAAGGAAACCTAACCCTCCAAAGAGATATCCAAATCCAATGACCCTAAAGCTCCTAGTAAAAATTCCAGATTTTTGCTTGTAGTTTGTAGCCCATTAGTTCCCTTTCCCCCATCAAGCAATATAATAATCATTCCAAAGACCAAAAGTATCAGTATATACACAATACGTTCATAATTCACCATCTACTGCCAAATTATCCGCTTTCCTTTTACCAACAATCCAACAGCAAAGACCAAAGCATGAATCCCTACTTCGAATTTTTCACCTTTTTACAATTGTACACATTCCCCAGTATACCATACATTAACTATACCTCTAAGAAAGCTCAATTAAACCCAGTTGAGGTTATTACAGCAAGTTCAGAAGAACTCCCCAGACAAAAGAAAGGAATCAAACAACGAGAAAGATGAAGTGAGAAGAAACAAACTTTGAAGCTGAAAAGGCGTACCCACGATAGGAGGAGTCCCGAGAGAGCAAAAAAAACTCCGTCTGCCAGTGATGTTGGGGCGGTAAGGGAGGCGACAAGGGCAAATGGGTATGGCCGTGAAAGCAGCCATTCTCAGAGCCCTCGTAGGATTGCTACCATACAAGAATGAGATTCTCAGAGCTCTCGTAGGATTGCTACCATACAAGAATGAGATTAAGCGAAGAAGTGAGAAACCCAACTGGGTGCTGGAGAGAGAGAGATTTTTGGAAGGGTGAAAATATCTTTGCCTCTCTTTCTTACTCTCTTATCGGCTGAAACTGGAGAGAGCGATGAAGAGATTGAAGAGGGAAATGGGAGAGGCAAATTGACAAGCGTATCGGCACGTGACTCAGGGCCTCCTGCACGTGATGTCGAACCTTGAATTGGTAAATAAAGAGCGGTCATTTCGGGGTTCGAATCGGGGACATATGGGTACTACCCACAAGTCCTTTCCAGTGAGCCATTCCGGAATGGTTACGTGATGTCGAACCGCAAACACTGAACTTAAAAAAAAAAGTAAAAAACGATTTCTCTATCCTTGGTTTTTTTTTGGTGTGGTATACACCACAAATCCAAACGCTGAAAATGCACGTCCTTAAGGACGTGTAAGCCTTCTGACTAATTAACATTTAAAAAAAATTAAATAACCCCTTTTAACCATGCACGTCCTTAGGACGTGCATGATTTGGGGTATATATAGCCAGCACGTTTTTTTTTATTAGAAAATAATTCGGACGAAAATGACCTACTAGAATTTAATGGATGTCATAATAAAACTCTCTAAGTGGAAAAAGGGTGGTGACATGTTATCAAATTGGGTTGTGTTTTTTTTATTGTTGTGGTGGTTTGTGAGGGAATGAGATTCCCCAAGGTGGCTGGGAAAATAACCGAGTATATTCATATTAGAATGGAGTTTGTGAAAGGTAAGAAGAATGTGGCCGAAGCTTGGTGGTTAAATCTGATTAAAAATTGGGGTGCGTCCTCCAATTTACTCAGTTCAATGTAGGACCTAAAATATTATTAGCTCATTAGTATGGTTCCAACAATAGTAAGTATAATAAGGATGTACGGAGTGATTTATAAGTGATTCAAGTCCTACCCATGTCATGAGCAACCTCGGCTTACTGGTAAACATGCCACAACAACTTAAATAGTGGCAATATTTGGTAGTAGCACCATATATAAATGTGACTCGATCTCAATTGTTTGTTAAGTTAAACATGGTTTCAATGCATTATTTTGACTTGACAAAAAGAGTCTTATGGGAAATTGTTAAAGAGTCTTTGAAGGAAATTGATATTGGTAAAATATAAAAATATCTATCTTGAAGCAATGAAATAAAATAAGCAAACCCTACAAAGATATTCACATAATGTACCGGTGATGGGACTTCACGATGAAGCATATCTGAACGTGAAGATTTCCTTTTGTGAGGCCTCAACCATTGTCAAACTCCGCTAGACAGATGGCTATGTGGCTGCCTTAAAATTGAATCCAGGTTGGTCTGAGTTCAACCACGAGGGTTCGTGAATTATTGATGATTTGTACCTTGTACCAAATAGTGTACTAAACTATGACACGCACTTGTTTGAAATACTGGAAATAACCTAACATACTTTAATGGATGTCATAATAAATCTCTCTAAGTGGGAAAAGGGTGGTGAAAATTTAATAATTTATCAATAGGAGCGTATTTTTAATTGTTGTGTGAGGGAATGAGATTCCCCAATGTAGATGGGAAATTAACCGAGTATATTCACGTTAGGATAAAGTTTGTGAAAGGTAAGAAGAATGTGGTCGAATCTTGGTGGTCAAACCTTAAATCTCAATCGGGCAGTGATCTTAGCGAATGACATGTCTGGGTATTGACACAATAGCAAGGCTGACATGAACCACTACAAAATGCTGAGATATAATCCAAGGCCTAAGGAAACCTAACCCTCCAAAGAGATATCCAAATCCAATGACCCTAAAGCTCCTAGTAAAAATTCCAGATTTTTGCTTGTAGTTTGTAGCCCATTAGTTCCCTTCCCCCCATCAAGCAATATAATAATCATTCCAAAGACCAAAAGTATCAGTATATACACAATACGTTCATAATTCACCATCTACTGCCAAATTATCCGCTTTCCTTTTACCAACAATCCAACAGCAAAGACCAAAGCATGAATCCCTACTTCGAATTTTTCACCTTTTTACAATTGTACACATTCCCCAGTATACCATACATTAACTATAACTCTAAGAATGCTCAATTAAACCCAGTTGAGGTTATTATAGCAAGTTCAGAAGAACTCCCCAGACAAAAGAAAGGAATCAAACAACGAGAAAGATGAAGTGAGAAGAAACAAACTTTGAAGCTGAAAAGGCGTACCCACGATAGGAGGAGTCCCGAGAGAGCAAAAAAAACTCCGTCTGCCAGTGATGTTGGGGCGGTAAGGGAGGCGACAAGGGCAAATGGGTATGGCTGTGAAAGCAGCCATTCTCAGAGCTCTCGTAGGATTGCTACCATACAAGAATGAGATTCTCAGAGCTCTCGTAGGATTGCTACCATACAAGAATGAGATTAAGCGAAGAAGTGAGAAACCCAACTGGGTGCTGGAGAGAGAGAGATTTTTGGAAGGGTGAAAATATCTTTGCCTCTCTTTCTTACTCTCTTATCGGCTGAAACTGGAGAGAGCGATGAAGAGATTGAAGAGGGAAATGGGAGAGGCAAATTGACAAGCGTATCGGCACGTGACTCAGGGCCTCCTGCACGTGATGTCGAACCTTGAATTGGTAAATAAAGAGCGGTTATTTCGGGGTTCGAATCGGGGACATATGGGTACTACCCACAAGTCCTTTCCAGTGAGCCATTCCGGAATGGTTACGTGATGTCGAACCGCAAACACTGAACTTAAAAAAAAAAAGTAAAAAACGATTTCTCTATCCTTGGTTTTTTTTTGGTGTGGTATACACCACAAATCCAAAGGCTGAAAATGCACGTCCTTAAGGACGTGTAAGCCTTCTGACTAATTAACATTTAAAAAAAATTAAATAACCCCTTTTAACCATGCACGTCCTTAGGACGTGCATGATTTGGGGTATATATAGCCAGCACGTTTTTTTTTATTAGAAAATAATTCGGACGAAAATGACCTACTAGAATTTAATGGATGTCATAATAAAACTCTCTAAGTGGAAAAAGGGTGGTGACATGTTATCAAATTGAGTTGTGTTTTTTTTATTGTTGTGGTGGTTTGTGAGGGAATGAGATTCCCCAAGGTGGCTGGGAAAATAACCGAGTATATTCATATTAGAATGGAGTTTGTGAAAGGTAAGAAGAATGTGGCCGAAGCTTGGTGGTTAAATCTGATTAAAAATTGGGGTGCGTCCTCCAATTTACTCAGTTCAATGTAGGACCTAAAATATTATTAGCTCATTAGTATGGTTCCAACAATAGTAAGTATAATAAGGATGTACGGAGTGATTTATAAGTGATTCAAGTCCTACCCATGTCATGAGCAACCTCGGCTTACTGGTAAACGTGCCACAACAACTTAAATAGTGGCAATATTTGGTAGTAGCACCATATATAAATGTGACTCGATCTCAATTGTTTGTTAAGTTAAACATGGTTTCAATGCATTATTTTGACTTGACAAAAAGAGTCTTATGGGAAATTGTTAAAGAGTCTTTGAAGGAAATTGACATTGGTAAAACATAAAAATATCTATCTTGAAGCAATGAAATAAAATAAGCAAACCCTACAAAGATATTCACATAATGTACCGGTGATGGGACTTCACGATGAAGCATATCTGAACGTGAAGATTTCCTTTTGTGAGGCCTCAACCATTGTCAAACTCCGCTAGACAGATGGCTATGTGGCTGCCTTAAAATTGAATCCAGGTTGGTCTGAGTTCAACCACGAGGGTTCGTGAATTATTGATGATTTGTACCTTGTACCAAATAGTGTACTAAACTATGACACGCACTTGTTTGAAATACTGGAAATAACCTAACATACTTTAATGGATGTCATAATAAATCTCTCTAAGTGGGAAAAGGGTGGTGAAAATTTAATAATTTATCAATAGGAGCGTATTTTTAATTGTTGTGTGAGGGAATGAGATTCCCCAATGTAGATGGGAAATTAACCGAGTATATTCACGTTAGGATAAAGTTTGTGAAAGGTAAGAAGAATGTGGTCGAATCTTGGTGGTCAAACCTTAAATCTCAATCGGGCAGTGATCTTAGCGAATGACATGTCTGGGTATTGACACAATAGCAAGGCTGACATGAACCACTACAAAATGCTGAGATATAATCCAAGGCCTAAGGAAACCTAACCCTCCAAAGAGATATCCAAATCCAATGACCCTAAAGCTCCTAGTAAAAATTCCAGATTTTTGCTTGTAGTTTGTAGCCCATTAGTTCCCTTCCCCCCATCAAGCAATATAATAATCATTCCAAAGACCAAAAGTATCAGTATATACACAATACGTTCATAATTCACCATCTACTGCCAAATTATCCGCTTTCCTTTTACCAACAATCCAACAGCAAAGACCAAAGCATGAATCCCTACTTCGAATTTTTCACCTTTTTACAATTGTACACATTCCCCAGTATACCATACATTAACTATAACTCTAAGAATGCTCAATTAAACCCAGTTGAGGTTATTATAGCAAGTTCAGAAGAACTCCCCAGACAAAAGAAAGGAATCAAACAACGAGAAAGATGAAGTGAGAAGAAACAAACTTTGAAGCTGAAAAGGCGTACCCACGATAGGAGGAGTCCCGAGAGAGCAAAAAAAACTCCGTCTGCCAGTGATGTTGGGGCGGTAAGGGAGGCGACAAGGGCAAATGGGTATGGCTGTGAAAGCAGCCATTCTCAGAGCTCTCGTAGGATTGCTACCATACAAGAATGAGATTCTCAGAGCTCTCGTAGGATTGCTACCATACAAGAATGAGATTAAGCGAAGAAGTGAGAAACCCAACTGGGTGCTGGAGAGAGAGAGATTTTTGGAAGGGTGAAAATATCTTTGCCTCTCTTTCTTACTCTCTTATCGGCTGAAACTGGAGAGAGCGATGAAGAGATTGAAGAGGGAAATGGGAGAGGCAAATTGACAAGCGTATCGGCACGTGACTCAGGGCCTCCTGCACGTGATGTCGAACCTTGAATTGGTAAATAAAGAGCGGTCATTTCGGGGTTCGAATCGGGGACATATGGGTACTACCCACAAGTCCTTTCCAGTGAGCCATTCCGGAATGGTTACGTGATGTCGAACCGCAAACACTGAACTTAAAAAAAAAAAGTAAAAAACGATTTCTCTATCCTTGGTTTTTTTTTGGTGTGGTATACACCACAAATCCAAAGGCTGAAAATGCACGTCCTTAAGGACGTGTAAGCCTTCTGACTAATTAACATTTAAAAAAAATTAAATAACCCCTTTTAACCATGCACGTCCTTAGGACGTGCATGATTTGGGGTATATATAGCCAGCACGTTTTTTTTTATTAGAAAATAATTCGGACGAAAATGACCTACTAGAATTTAATGGATGTCATAATAAAACTCTCTAAGTGGAAAAAGGGTGGTGACATGTTATCAAATTGAGTTGTGTTTTTTTTATTGTTGTGGTGGTTTGTGAGGGAATGAGATTCCCCAAGGTGGCTGGGAAAATAACCGAGTATATTCATATTAGAATGGAGTTTGTGAAAGGTAAGAAGAATGTGGCCGAAGCTTGGTGGTTAAATCTGATTAAAAATTGGGGTGCGTCCTTCAATTTACTCAGTTCAATGTAGGACCTAAAATATTATTAGCTCATTAGTATGGTTCCAACAATAGTAAGTATAATAAGGATGTACGGAGTGATTTATAAGTGATTCAAGTCCTACCCATGTCATGAGCAACCTCGGCTTACTGGTAAACATGCCACAACAACTTAAATAGTGGCAATATTTGGTAGTAGCACCATATATAAATGTGACTCGATCTCAATTGTTTGTTAAGTTAAACATGGTTTCAATGCATTATTTTGACTTGACAAAAAGAGTCTTATGGGAAATTGTTAAAGCGTCTTTGAAGGAAATTGACATTGGTAAAACATAAAAATATCTATCTTGAAGCAATGAAATAAAATAAGCAAACCCTACAAAGATATTCACATAATGTACCGGTGATGGGACTTCACGATGAAGCATATTTGAACGTGAAGATTTCCTTTTGTGAGGCCTCAACCATTGTCAAACTCCGCTAGACAGATGGCTATGTGGCTGCCTTAAAATTGAATCCAGGTTGGTCTGAGTTCAACCACGAGGGTTCGTGAATTATTGATGATTTGTACCTTGTACCAAATAGTGTACTAAACTATGACACGCACTTGTTTGAAATACTGGAAATAACCTAACATACTTTAATGGATGTCATAATAAATCTCTCTAAGTGGGAAAAGGGTGGTGAAAATTTAATAATTTATCAATAGGAGCGTATTTTTAATTGTTGTGTGAGGGAATGAGATTCCCCAATGTGGATGGGAAATTAGGTGTTCCGGTTGGAGACGAGCTATACTTAGGGGCCGTTATTCGAGCTGAACGAGCCGAGTATTGCTTCATATTCAGTTCATTTGTAATATAAACGAGCTCGAGCCGAGCCTAAATTTGAACCAGAGCTTAAAAATGTGCTTATATTCGGCTCGTTTAGGAAATGAGCGAGCTCGAGCCGAGTTTTTTTTTTGAGCTTTAGGCAATTCTACTTACTTATTATACAGTAACTTAAATGAAATTTTATAAATTCTACTCGTGTTCACATAACACCCCTAGCTACACTATGATTTATGTTTTCAACCCCAATCGTTCAAGGATCGATCACTGTCAAGACTCACATTGGGCAAACGCAGCAGCCATGTTCCTTTGATCATTGACAGCAATGATCCTTTGAAGAAGGAGATCTGTAACAGTGTTTATATGACAGTTTAAATTTCAGTTTTATTTGTATCTGTGTTGTTTTGGGTCATTTGTTGGGCTTAGCCCTAGTTGCTCGTTTTGGGCCGTGTCTTCAGAAGTGGTTATATAGCCCACAAAGAGTCATCTTCCCCAATTCATCAAATCTGTCATCCTCTACAGCGTTGAGCGAACGAGCCGAACTTGACATGTGTCAAGCTTGGCTCGAAAGGGAAACGAGCCGCCAAGCCGAGCTCGAGCCCAAAATTTATACGAGCTTTTTTTAGTGTTCAAGCTCGGCTCGCGAGCCCTACCACATGATCGAGCTCGGCTTGATAGGCTCGATCAAGCCAAACGAACAAGCCTAAGCTCGTTCAAGCTCGATAGTTGGGCTCGTTCAAGCTCGTTTGTTCAGCTCGTGTATCTGTATATATCTGTATATATACCTTGAAACTGATGTATCTGTATATATACGATATACTATACTCCGCAATCCGCATATATTAGGATTAAATACTCCAAACATATTGTGTACATATATACGTATATATTAGGAGTAAATAGTAAAACAAAGAATACAAAATTTGTCTTCAATAATCAACTTTACACACTAAGCAACAGCAAGAATACAGACTAAGCAAAAAGCATACAAACTGAATACACCCTGCTTAGCCAAAATCCAACATAAAAAATCAAACAGAGAAACTTAAAGATCTTAAAGGGAAAGTATAAAAATTAGAGAAGACTAGAAAAGCAGCCCTAAAGAGATTTCAATCACCAGCCGCTGACACCAGTCGACAGATCTTTAAATCTGTTTAACAAAATCGAAATGAAAGCAAAACCCCTCATTCAGATCTGGCCGAACCCACCGCTTTGGGCTACAATGAAGTGCATATTTTTTTTGGTCGTACTATTTTGTTTCTTACTAGTATTTTTTTTAAAAAAAAGTCTAAAACAGTAAATCTGTGTTCGATCCCCATCAGTACCCTCTTTTTTAAAAATTTCCCCCCTTTACTAATTACTACACGCTTTTCACAGTTCACACACAAAAAACACAAACCCCCGATTGGCGAAGCCGAAGAGAAGTCCCACACCGCACCCTGCTGCGACGCTGTTGGCTCCTCTCCGACGCGGCGGCGACCCGCAAGGATCCTCCCTCCATGGCTGGCGGCTGCTGCTGGCTCCTCAGTCCTCCTCCCCGCTGACCGCTGCAGCCTTGAAGACTTGAATTGGAATCTCACTTAGTCCCCAGATCCGAATTCGTATTTGAAAAGGTTTTTTTTTCTTTTTTCTTTTTTAACTTATAGCTTATACTTCAATTTGTGCGGGTTTTGATTTTGGAAACCAAATTTGTAGAATTAGGGTTTGTGATTTTGAGAATCGATTTTGTGAAATTTTGATTAGGGTTTGTGAATTTATATGTAGGATATGGGAATTCGTTTAGGGTTTTGATTTTGGAAACCAATTTTGTGAAATTAGGGTTTGTGATTTTGAGAATTAATTTTGTGAAATTTTCATTAGGGTTTGTGAATTATTGAATTTTGGGGATTTGAATTTAGCATCCATCCTTGCATCAATGTAGTAATACTGTTGTGTTTGTATATGAAGACTAGGTGGTAATAATTTCACAGGATTGTTATAAAAACATACTTCTGCGAATCATTGTTATTTGCTATAAAAATGCATTTGAATTTCGAAGAGAACCAATATGATGAATCTTTATGTCGACATTGCATTGGTTTCTTGAATGTAGACATACTTTTCTATAAAAATGCATTTGAATTTGCACTTGGTTTCATTGTCATACTTTTTCTTCGGTCCAATGTTAAGACGAAAGCGGTAGGTAAAGGACTTTGTTCAAGGTCTATATCTTAGTGCGCACTAGGAACTCATGACTCACCCCAAGGTTGTCCATAGAAAATCCATTTTTCCGGAGATTATATGGGATAGCTTAGGCAAATGCTTAGAAACTTAATAGTGGGAGACAAAAATCCAATATAGTTTTCAGCCCCTAGCGGAAAACCTGGGTCCTCCACTAGTTAGATGTATAAACTAAATGAATCTTTATCCTCTTGCCGGCGGGAGGATTTCTTTTTTTTGGTGGCTTAGTAATTTTTTCCATAGGGCCTTTGAAATCAGGTCAGTTAATTTGCTACGGAATAGTTGTTTTCCATTTGAGAATTTTACTTCAGCCACAGTTAAAAAAGAAGCATGCTTTTTTTTTCCTTTTTTTTTTTTGCACTTTTACATAACATAATCACTTTTCTTTGGTGCATCTGAAGAACTACTGTTGCTAGCTTGGAATCTGAGTACGATGGAGAGAGATGAAGGCACTAGTGTTTCAATACCTCGTGGAGGACCCATCTTTGTTCCTAAACTCGCCAGCCCTCGTACTAGTATTAATGAGTTTGAAGGCGAAATCGTTGGCGAGCTTAAGGATTTACAGGATGCTTTACAACCTGAATTGCCATTTGATGATGACGATGAAGATATTTCGTAACATCTTTATCTCTTCTCCGTTAATGGCATTTCCTTATTATATATACCAAATTAGGCAGCTATGGGTTTTATTGGTCTTTTGAACTTGTAATCTATTTGTTTTCAGGGTGGATGAACTTAGAGTTTTCACAGATGAAGAGCTAATATGCGAGGGTATGAAAGAAGCATTTAAGGTAATGACTGCTTGCTGCACTTAGATTGGGCTTTTGGTTACCTTTTAGCAGCCTTCCTATTCCATTTGGAATACCTAAAGACCTTACCCAACCAGCCCACCCCTCACCCCCTATACAACAACGACAAATGCCATTATCATTGACCTCTGAATCTAATTTTATGTTATATCATGGTATATGTAGGATGACAGACATTCTTCACAACCCCCAGAGAGTTCCAGTTCAAGGAAGGTACATTTATTTCCTTGTTCTCTATGTCAAAATTTGGGAACTTCTGCTCATTTGGAAAATGAAGTTTAGATTATGTAATTTGTTTACGAAGGTGGGCTATGTAATTGATTTATGTGATCCAACATTGGAGTTGTTTTGGCAGGAGAGTTATCTTGAAAAAATCGAAGAACTTGCTAAAATCAGACAAAGGCAGCAAGAGGATAGGGCAGCAGCACGACTTCACTCACTTAAGTATAGCAACAAGGATAAACGTCCTCCTATATCTTTAGACTACTCCGAGAGGGTTAAATCTCTTGAGTCACTAAGATGTCCTACAAAGGTTTGTTACTTTAATGCGATTATCATATCCATCCTTTAATGCGATTTGAAATTTTGCTATTCATCCTTTTCTTTTCGGTATTGTCAAATTTGAAAGATAAAACTGATTAAACTAACATTGTTGATGCGTCAAATGGTTGTTAACTTTGCCTGCCAGGTGAAGCCATCAACCACCCGTGAGCATGTGAGCATGCGCGATGAAAAGGTTATTCTTTTTATCGAGGTTTATAGTAACAAAAGTTCTACACAAAAGGTAGTCTTTCTTTACTCCCGTTTCCTTTTATTTTGACCCATTAGTGAATATCCTAGGCTAAATGTCTAATGTACTTGTTGTGTGTATGGTAACTTCTGCAGACCCAGGAGATTATGGTTTTAGGACAGCAAAAGCTTACAGAGCTGAAGGATGCAATCCATTGCTTGACTGATGTGATTATGAGAGAAGCTAAACAGCATGATCCATCTGGGTATTTCCTCATCGAGGTGAACAACCTTAGCCTATATTGGAACTTATTGGTGTCACATTCAAATAATTACTAAAATTTGTTTTTTCTGTCAACAGTTTAGCATCACTGTTTTTGCTCTTTCTTTGGATGTTGTACAGAATATATTCTGCAATGATACGAGGGATCCGTCTGCTATTGACTATAGTAAACCTATCCTTGACTGGCTTAAAAGCTCCAAGGAAGAAGCACGTGCAAAATGGGAACATATTATATACGGAGAGAGGAAGGCAAGTCAAATGGCTCTTCTTGGTAAAAAGGAAACACCCAATGTGCCTCATTTCAGAGCCGCAAAAATGCAGAACACGCGCTTCTGTGACTTTGAATTTCATGTGGGTGCTAGATACCTTTACTGCCACCAGGTAGTCTCAGAGCTATCTTTCCAGAAATTTCTTCCAACTGATTACATTTTAACGAATTTGATAACGCTTGTGATGCTAGCCAATAGTGACATACCAACTTTCTCAATGGTTTTGCGTGCTGCATTAAACAGGGCGACTGCAAGCACGAGATTGTGATTAGAGACATGAGGCTGGTGCACCCGGAGGATTGCCAGAACCGAAAGGCTTATCCCCTGGTGGGATTTCAGCACAAGTTTCGGGTGCAGAAATGCAGCGTATGCCAAGTCTACAAGGCCACATGTTTCACAGTTGATGACAAGTGGGCTGGGGAGAATCCGTGTTACTTTTGTGACAACTGTTACTACCTTCTGCATTACGACGAGAAGGGAGAGCTGCGCTATGATCACATCGTGCACAAGTACATCCAGGAACTGTGAGAACGGAAGAGGGATGCAAGAGATTGAACTTTTTTTTTATTAGGTTTAGCATTTTTAGGATTATATATAGTTGAAGAGCTCTGCATCTCAATCTCATGTTAGATGAGCTGAAATTTTTTGGTCAAACAGGACTTTGATCAATTATTGTTGTATATATGATGCAAGATGGTTGTGTCACTTGTGTTTAAGGTTGGAAATCAGGAGGCATGAGAAAATTACACCTGAATTGAAGCATTTTAGTGCAGCCACCTAAGAGTGAGAAGCTTGTGTTTTTATTTCTGTATAGATTGTCAAATAATGAGTGATTTTAGGATTCAGGAATGCATAAAGAATAAAACCAAAATCAATGTGATGAAATCAAGCTCAAATTACATCCATCTTCCATCCTTGGTTTAAAGAGGGAAAGGAACAATCACATTCACTCAACACAAAATAGCTCTGTCAACAAATTTCTCTACCGCAAGTTCTAAGCTTTAGTAAACATTACAAATTACAATTACAAGAACCAAATTTACACCTTCATCACGAGTCGCCAGCTGTTTCTAAAGACTAGTAGCTGAACTAAAACACACGAAACACCGTGATTGCCAAACTGGGGTAGATTGAAGTAGAAATGTCAAGTGAAAAGTAGCATGCATTCTGTCTCTAACTGCCATTCAGGCATGACTCCAGCAAATGCGGTTTGACAGCAACACAGATTGGTAAATGCATTAGAAAGTAGAAAGTGCTCTCAATGTGCATATCAACGAGCAATTCAAGTATGATCTTTCACTGTCTGCTATATAGAACCTCAATGTGTTTGCAGTTCCTTCAATATATTGAACTTTTTTCCATCTCTTACTGTGTTATGATCAGAATATAATATATGCCACCGGGTCTGATATCAGACTACCAGGTGTGATAACAGATATCAGCTCAGTGGTCTGAATACCTGCAAAGTGAATAGTATGGGGGCATAGTAGCAATAACTGGCCATCGACTCCAGCTGATTCTCCCCCAACAACATCCATCCTCTTTGCTTGAAATCATTACTAGGGGGATTATTTTATGCTTCTTGCAGTTGAATGTATAGAAAGTATTTCCAGGCAAAAAATAGATCAAAAAATAATTTTCATTACATTAGTAGGTTTGGCAATACACGTAATAACCAGTCAGGAATATAATGCCTGTATGTATTTATACATCAAACTCCTAAAACCACGGATATGTTGACGAGAAAAGGCACAACTGCATAACTAAAAAAAAGAGAAAAATTACAAATTTTATATAAAAGATTGTCACAGGGTGTTCCATGATTGTACTGGGAAGTGCTAAGATAACCAAGTGTTTCAAGAATTTTGGTTCATCCTCTATGATACATCAGGCAATTGATGTTGATTGCTTATTATGAAAAAGAAAAAGCTGTCAATCTATCATGAGGGAATGGAGTCAACAAAATGAGGCCATAAAAAAGCGGCACTGACTGAAAACACTTGACCAAAATATGACATGGCCAATATTTTTGAATACTAAAGAATCATTTGTAATTGAGCTAATAACCATTAGCAGTTCACAAAAAAAATCATTTAGCTTTCAATTTATGATTGTTTTCCGGCTATACCTCCATTGCCAACATAAAACTACTTCAGTTGCGCAGCTATCAACAAAAGGACCATCCAGACAATGAAAACAAAGGATTCATGGTGTAAGAGAAGGCACCTTTCCTAGTGCTATACGGGTGTATAGCCTCTGCCTCTGATAGCGATTCTGTAATAGCATTGCAACACCTTGCATCATGTCCCATTGTAGAAAAAGTTGCACTCCTCTCTGCAAGAAAATTTTGCCACATTTCACTTTAGATGAACTATAAAAATAGCATAATCTAATGTACCATCTCAGGTTACAATAACAGAGCTGATTAGATTCACACATCATTAGAGATCAGGAGATCACTGGATAGGTATCTCTGGGACAAAACAGGCATGATGTGGACATGGGAAAACCATTAAACCAAGAGCAGATGAAGTTTTTAATAAACCTCTTTAAAGAAAGGATTCATCAATAATTTGATATTTATTGCTCATTTTTAAAACAGATGAAATTTTTTAAGGTCATAAAGAGACCTCACCATTTCTGGGAACAGCTTCATCAGTTTGGCATCCCCGTAGGATTGGATCTGAACCTTGTAAATAAGCTCCAGCTCAAGCTTCCCACTCGTACAGAAAGTATTCAGCAGTTTGCCCACGTTTTAACCTGCCATCCAAGGGTATTAACAAATTCATGAGTTATTCTGAAGAAAGAACAATGATATTGTTCATACCATGCTACATATGGACCCAAAAATATCAGCAAAATGGATATATTGTGTGGAATGAGATAAAAGAATACCTGACGCAGAGCAGAATTTGCATTCTGTTGCTGGTTTTTCCCTGACCACTGAACAGAATCCATGATCACATCCCATGAAACACTCACAACCTCAGCGTTCGGAAGCTTAACTTCTCTTACTGATGTTTAACCGTTTCAATGACTTCATCTATATCAACTTCTTCTGAGATTTGAGTGGTCAATGCAGATTTCATTTCCTTCAGCTTCACCTTGAATATTTTCTTTTCATTGTATTCAACCAGTGGGATCATGCCTTCTTTGCTGTATAAAACAAACAATTGTATGTCAGAATGAACCATAATCAGAAGATAATCAACAATAATGCATCGTTTTCCATTCTGGATCACTCAAAGTAACACACTCAGAATGCTCAAGTCATAGTCACATGGAAGTAGCTAGATGATTCAAATAAGACGATCAAAGTAGTAAACAACCAACTAATTGAAATCAAACATGGAGCAGATGTATGACACCGGCAAGTAATAACAGAATATTGGTGATATGCTCATGTTTACAAGACTTACGTAAAATGCTCGGAGAAAGCTTCAGCTGATCGCTTGGAAGAAGGGAAGAAGATACTCTTTGAAGAGATCAGTGATAAATGTGAGAACTAGCCCTTTGGCCACAAGGTTATCCTTGAGCAACGGGTGGAAAATCGTCTCAGGTGGCAAACCTGAGAGCTTCTGAGACAATGAAAGGACAGTAAAGATTGCCAGAAAAGCTGAACTCAAAGGGTCTTCTATAGCATCAAAACTGGATCATCTATTTGAAAGCAAAATATACAACCTCCAGCACAACAAAACCTGCTTGCGTCTTTTACAGTGCAAATCAGATGGGAAAAGCAATGAAAAGAGGCAAATCAGATGGGAAAAGCAATGGGAAATGTGTGCAAAATATACAACCTCCAGCACAACAAAACCTGCTTGCGTCTTTTACAGTGCAAATCAGATGGGAAAAGCAATGAAAAGAGGCAAATCAGATGGGAAAAGCAATGAGAAATGTGTGCATCAATTTCTCCCAACTATCAATCACAGCCGAAAAATACCAAGTGTCAAAATATCAGTAATAAATATCAGTTGATTAACAACAAATTCCCTACAAGCTTAGCCAGCATATGATGTAGCTATAACTTCCTTTTCCTCAACTTTGCAGTTTTCCCAAATAGACTTGCTAATGGGACATTTTCCCACTCTTCTGGCTCCACAGGGTCCACTCGCTTCCTCCTTTTCAGCTGCTTCCTAGTGACTGCACTTTGGTTAACAACAGTTTCATCCCCATCATGGTGCTTAGTGCTATCATCAGAACAGTTTACCAGCTCAGATCCTGAACCAATCGAAGAGCCCTCCTGTTGATGTTCTTCTCCTGACAGGACAGAAGAACTATCCAATTCGGCTCCTGAGGACAACCTGCCCCTGACCACTGAACCACTTGTGCAGACAGATCCGGCATCTTCATCTCTATTTACACTACTTTCTCTGTTAACTTCTACCTCACCATGTTTGCCTCGACTTTTAGTCTTATCCTCCCCTCTCTTTCTTTTCTTACGAGCTGCTTTAAAGGATCTCATTAAATCTGCTAAAGTTAGATCATTTTCAGCACATTTATTCCGCTTGAAATCAAAGCCTCTAGCCTTTCTTCTTTTACTTGGTAACATATCATTCGTTTCAGAAGAATGGCCAAGATGTAACACTGGAACTTCCCAACAAACATCCACCCTCCGACATCTTCGGGATGATCTAGGCTTCTTCGGAATATTGCAGAAAGTTGTATCGCTGATTTTGCAAGATTTTTTCCCTCTGGTTGACCTTTTCTTCCCTTTCCTCGAGCTATCAGCATCTTCCACATTAGTATATTCAAGGGCCAATGGTATGAAATCATTTGCCCTGAGAGAAGGACGATTGGGCTCCCTGTCCACAAAATTGGAAGGAAGTGCAGCTTTTTCCACCTTTCTTTGAGCCTGGGCTCGAAGAGCATCATCTGGGAATAAAACTATCCATCTCCTTCGGCACTGATTATCAGTTCGTGGAGGCACACATGTCGCAACTTTGGCCCAGCAATACCCATGTACTCTAATAGCCTCTTTCAACTTTGCATCCTCCCCCACTTTCCACTTACCAAGGTTCAAAGAGGGGTCAAGATTGTTCACCCATCTTTCCCTGCATCTTGATTGTGTTCGGCCAGGCACAAATTCAGCAATCTTATTCCAGCATTGGCTACCCATCAGCATCACAGCAATCTTCAGACGTTTGTCCTCGTCTGGACTCCAACGGCCCTTCTTTTGTTTGGATGGGAGCAAGGTTTTCAACCATCTGTTTGAGCATTGTGGACCTGTTCGGCCTTCCAACATACTAGCAACAACTGTCCATTTACTCTCGCCATAAGTTTGAACAGCAGCCGTGAGATTAGCATCTTCAGCAGGTGTCCAGTCTCTTTTGATTAGGCTCGGATTAAGGCTCCTCTGATATCGTGTCAAGCACTGAAATGGGGTCCTATCAGTCCCTAGAGCTTCAGCAACAGCAGCCCAATTGTGTCCCAGATTTTGGATAAAATGCAAGAGGCATTTATCCTACAGGCTTGTCCAGCCCTCGTCCTGGTCCTTAATCAACGGATCTTCAAAGTTTATCCACCTTGCTAGACATTCTCGCCCAGATCGCTTGGGGACATAGGTGGAAGCCAAATCCTCCCAGTCAACATTCGGAAGAAATGATCTAATTCTTTTATAGGTTTCTGGATCCTTCTTAAGATTCCCAATCTTGGACATGACCTCGTCCACTCCATATGAACATCCAGGTCCCTCCTCAGACTCATTCATTTGATCCATCGACTTAAGTAGCAAACACTTTTGAAGCTGTTGGATTATGCCCTTCCGCAGATTACCCTGCTCTTGCTTCGTCCACCTCTCCTTCGCAACCCACTGAGGGTACTCCTCAAAAGCAGTCCTGTAATTGACCACACGGGAGTTCTCTTTTGGGCCCTTCTTCATTGCAGAAGCCACTTTCTTGCCCCTTTTGGGGCCTGAAATCAATTGCACCTTATCATCTTGCCTTCTCACAGTCATCTTCCTCCTCCCTTGTACATCAAATTCCAACATGATCTTAACCCCCTTTATCGTTTCCTTGACCTTCTCCATCCTCGCTTCAACTTTCGTCATCTGACTCCTAAGATGCTTTTGGGCCAGCCGGTTCTTCCTAATAGCATCAATAAACGCGAGTGCAGCTTTCGGCAATTCAGAGGGTTGATTTTCAACACCGTCATCTAAAGTTTCCAAATCCATAGCTGTATCACACAAACCTTGCTATCCTTAGGGGTAACGTGCAGGCTGACTCAACCAAGTTTGGAGACGTTGTAATCATGGACTGTTACTGGTCAGTGTTTTTGAAGGAGTGGGCGTCAGACAAGACAGACCCATCGAGAGTCACCGTCACTTCCATCATGCTCAAATTCCTCGACGATGTTTCTCCTGCCCAGCATGGTAAGTCCTGGGCAGAAGCGAAGTCCATCCTTGCCCTAATCAACATCCGGAACAAGCACTGGTTGGCCATGGACCTTTGCCTCGATGAATGGATCGTCAAATTGTATGATTGTGACACACGTTTCATACATGACTGTCATCTTGCCGCAGACCTCCGATACATTACGGAGCTCGTCCCCCGCATCATCGCTGAACATTCGCAGCTCTCCACGCAGTTCTGGGAGAAGCTACCCAAGCCTTTCCAGTTGACCCGGATGGAAGGAGTACCCCAAAACAAGCAATCGTATGTCCTTCTTTCTTATGTTTTGTTATGGTAATTGGAGGTTCATTATCCTTCATTTGCATGTGATAGTAATGCCGTGTGATTTGCATGTCTACGCAGCGGGGAATGTGGTGTGTACACTCTTCTTTTCATCGAACAAAGAGCGTTGGGGGCCACAGAATTTCCCGACCTTGATGACAATTTCATCGCAGACTATCGTCTCATGTTGGTTGCCCGCATCTTCACCCACTGCACACCAACTACCCAAGCACCCCTAGGAGCGAAGCCCTCTGTGTCACACCCGCCCGGAAGCCCTGCCTCCTGATTGTTCGATGTTTCTCTCTTATGTTCCATGTAGGACTGCTGGTTTGTAGTAGTAGTTTGAATCGTACTTTTGGTATGTATTTATATTAAGACTCCTTCAATTCTATACTTGGTAAACTTAAGGTTTTAGGACTCCAACAGATGGACAATCTTTACGTTGTTATGATTGGATTGTAAGCTCCCTTTTGATGGTTGTCTTTATTGAACATTTGGTTGTAGTACTCGTATTAACCTTGTAGGCCTCCCACTTCGTGTTGGCACGTGATTAATGTTGTGAGCCTAATTTGCCATGTTTTACATCATCTTTTATATCGATTTCTGCATGCATTTCACGCATTTAGGCTTAAATGATACAGAATATGTGTAGTTTACACTTATTTGCAATATATGGAGGTCTACACAAGTTTTTGTTATATTTCGCAGAAATCGGACGCACTTTGGAGCTTAAAGGAAAGTCATGGAGAAGCCAAGAATGGTGCAACTGGAGAGAAGGCCAATTTCTGGTATTCATCATTCTGAATCAGGCTGTGATGTCTTCATGAAAGTTGTAGCCCTCGGAAAGAGCTTTCCAACGCATGGTCATATGCGTCAATCCAACAACCGAGGCAGCGGGAAAGTGCGTTTTACGAACAGAGCTGGGAGCTGAGAAGTCTACTCGATATCGACAAGATTTGTCGATCTACTCGACATGTGCACTGGAAGACGATATCGACTACGAGATAATTCGAGACAAAGACATCGACAACTTTTGTCGATGTCGAGGAGTCATGTCGAGAAGATTTGTCGAGTACTCCAGAAGCCGAGATCGAGGAGAAGTCCGAATGTCGAGGAGATTGCTTGCAAGCTAAGATTCGTCATTCTATCAAGATCTATCCAAGAAGATGTCAACACATGAGATATAATCCTAGTCTATCTAGTTTATTTAATTACATTATGTTATTTATTTATCATTAAGCTTTAGATATAGTTTTTTAGATATAGATATAGATGTTCTATCCTAGATTAGCGGGGTTTGAACACTATAAATAAAGCCCTAGGGGCTGGTTTTTATTAATTCAATTTCAGAGAGACAATTAGTTCCACAGAGAAGAGTTAGTTTAGGAGTTTGAGGTTTTTAAGGTTTTGGCAATTTGCGAAAGTTGATTGCCGGGATTGTAAAAGCTTTGAATTTAGTTAATGCAGTTTATTTCCTTTAAATCAAAGATGTTGGTTATTGTGATGAAGAGCGAGTAGTCCACCCACTTCCGGGGCCGGGGTGAGCCCGACGGTGGCCATGTAAGGTAATGCGGTAAAGGTACAATCTTGTGATTGCAATCTGTCTTCTATCCCTGCGAGCATGATTCTTTTGCGAGAGTTGAAGGTGATCCTTGTTTGTGTTATTGAAGCGAAAGTGATCTTAATACAACTTGGATTAATTATGTGAAAAGGATTAGTAACAATTAGGGTTTATGCGAAAGCCTCTATATGCCTATTTGTTAATAACGAGAGTTATTTAGATGGAAAGCATGATCTTTTATGCCTTTATGTGTTACTTTGCATGGTTATTGTTGTGGTGTTGAAACCCTAGCTTTGGAAGTCCTTAAGTTTATTGATTTCTTTCATCGAAATTCGTGTTCCGTGTTCGAAAAGGTGCAATTTAAAGTTTCTGTTTTTACTCGACATAGAGAAGTTTTGTCGACATCGACAAGTCTTGTCGATATCGAGTTAGTCTTGTCGACGTCGAGTTCTTCTGCTTTGGTTTTGTTTCGTTTTCTGCTTTCTGTTTTGTCGATCAGTGCTTCTGTGTCGAGTTCTTGTCGATATCGAGGAGTTTCTCGACGTCGAGGAAAACTCGGTCGAGTAATCTGGTCGAGTTCTTTACTGTTGTCGAGATCGAAGAGGCTTTGGAACTGAAAAGGCGGGCGCTGACACACTTCCTCGTGGATCGAACCTGACTCCTCTATACTATAGCGGGGGTCTTGACTACAAATTTATTTGGTCGGGAAACCCTCTCGTCAAATTGGCGCCGTTGCCGGGGAAGTAATCAATCGCGCCCTTTTTAGTTCTTTTTGCTTTCTAGTTTCTTTTTACGCGCTTTTTCTTTTTTGTTTTTTTTTCCAGGTGCATGCGAAGAACTGATCGCACACCTATCGATCCACTTCTAGAACCAGAGCGATATTTCCACCTTCGATAAAGGTTAAGGAAGATGTCGCAAATCAACGAGGAGAATGCGGTCGAGCTCACACAAGCACAGCAGCTTGAGCAACTGCGACAGCAAATTGAGGCCTTTACCACCAGAGAAGCTGAAGTTGCCCGACGAGAGGCAGAACATCTACAGAATCAACAAAGGTGGCAGCAAAGGGTAGATCGCGAAATCAACGCACGAAGGGAACTTGAGGATCGGATAGGGAACATCCCAGCCAACGCCAAGGAGTATCTGCATCCTACTCTGGAAGTTCCAGAATCAGCGATCATTCTTCCCGATATTAATTATGAAATTCGTCCTTCTTTTATTACTGAAATTAGGAGGAGTCAATTTAGGGGAAGCATCCATGAATGTCCTTTAGAGCATATCACCACATTTGTAGATTTATGTGAAGCTATAACTGATGGTGCCAATCTTGAATATCTAAAACTAAAAGCGTTTCGTTGGTCCCTTGCAGGAATGGCCCAACAATGGCTGGAAGGATTGCCTGCACGATCAATTCGCACTTGGAACGAACTACAAGAACTATTCCTCAACAAGTTCTTTCCTCCTGCAAAGACAGCTGCCCTCAGACAACAGATAACGGCTTTCAGACAAAAGCCAGGTGAGCCATTGGCACAGGTCTGGGAACGCTACAAAAGGCTTCTGAAATCCTGTCCTACACATGGACAGCCGCCCTACGTCATCCAGGAAATCATCTTCAATTGCCTGGATGCACCTACGAAAGATAGGATCAACAACTACACCAACTATGAGTATCTTGGATACACTCCACGCAGAGCTTGGGAGGTATTTGAGACACTGGCCAACTACGACAATACCTATGGGACTTCTGCGGCCGCTTCTGACGAAAGGTATGAAAGGCCTGCCCCATCTATGCCATTGTACGTGCCATCAAAGGAAATTGATCCAGACGTTAGGGCACAATTCCACAATGACCAGGTACGTAGACTAACCAAACAAGTTAAATTCCTATCTAAAGATCAGCCTTGTTTGGAATGTGGATCTGTTAGGCACAATACTACTGCTTGCCCACACGTAGAGCAAGTACAGCAAGCAGAAACCCACGAAGAGGTAAGATATGCAGGGGGACATTACTCAGGGCCACACCAGAACCAGAACTGGAGCTATTATCGCCCGCCTCAGCACCAGAATCCCCCACCTTACAGAGCTCCTGGTCACCCTGACAGAGAAGGTAAGAAAGATGATCTGCAGACAATTCTTGAGGAGATGCGGAGGAATCATTCAGACACAAGGCAATCTATCAATTCCATCCACACTCAGCTGCAAGGAGTCAATTCTAGGCTTGGGGAAATCGATATATGGAGAAAATCGATTGACACACAGATAGGACAGCTAGCAGCTGGCGTCCCCAGACAATCAGGTACGCTCCCTGGATCCTCTGAACCTAACCCTAAAGGTAAATCTACTGGACATGTCGCTGCTGTAAAACTCAGGAGCGGACATCAACTACGCGAGCAAGAGGTCGGAAAGCAACAGGACGGCACTGACGAACAACTCGACGTCGACAAAAATCTTGTCGATGTCGAGAAGGATCTTGTCGACATCGAAGAGAATCTTGGTCGATCGTCGTCTGCACACCAGAACTCCTCGACATCGAGAAATCTTGTCGACATCGAGGAGAATCTTGTCGATGTCGAGGAGAATCACGTCGAGGTCGAGAACACCGCTACGCCTCCGACATCTGTTCTGGCTCCGAATCAGAAAAAGAAGCTGCCTTTCCCCACAAAATCTCCAAAGGATCCAGCAGAAAAGAAATTCCAACGTTCATTAAGATGCTTCAAAGGCTCAATGTCACAATACCTTTCACAGAAGCTCTTAATGAAATGCCATCATATGTCAAGTTCCTCAAGGAGATTCTGAGCAAAAAGCGGTCAATGGCTGAGATCGCAGAGGAGTGCAATCAGATGGACGTACTAGAGAAAAGACCAGATCCAGGTAAGTTTGCTATAACCATTGGATTTGGTCAATATAAATTTAATGCTTTGTGTGATCTTGGAGCCAGTGTAAGTATTATGCCTCTATCAATATGGTCCAAGATCAAGATAGGTGCCTTAGAGCCTGTGGATGCTAAATTATACATGGCAAACAACACGGTGGTCATCCCAACAAGCATGGTGGATAATGTACCAGTGCAAGTAGGTAAGTTCTTCGTCCCTGCTGATTTCTTAGTTATTGATATGGCGGAAGATCCTGCTTGTCCAATTATTTTAGGAAGGCCCTTCTTGGCAACGGTGGATGCCAACATAAGCGTAAGGAAGGGAGTGCTCACTTTCAACATCAGCGATGAGGTAATTGAGTATTCCTTCAATAAAGCTGAAGGTAAGAAATATGACTCCCGAAGAACTAGAAAAGGTACAATCTTGTGATTGACTCCATATCATGGCAATCCTAAAAGAAGAAACAGAGAATCCATTCGACACAGACCAAGGTACGTCGTTATGGACTAACTATTTTTCGGATGCCTTGACAGGATGTAAGTATGGGGTTGAAGTCGACAAAAACTCCTCGACATCGAGTAGTCTAGTCGACATCAACGAAAATCAGAAACCACCAGTGCCGTCGACGAGCAGTCAGTTGGAAGTCGAGAAAAACTCCTCGATGTCGACAAATCTTGTCGATGTCGACAAGATCCAAGCTTCTTCGACTTCACCTTCATCGACGAGCGAGCCACTGAACATCGAGGACTCCTCGACGTCGACAACTCTTGTCGATGTCGACAAGATCCAGGCCTCCTCGACATCTCCTTCCTCAACCTGCAGTCCACCAGACGAGCCAAATACAAAGGTCCCCGATTCCGTTTCTACAAAGGTAAACCAAGGTATGAATCTTTCTTCTCCTATTTCAATTAATGATTTATCTATACATGGGAGAGGTTTGCCTTGGTATGTGCGCTTATGCAGGATTTCCGATGACGATCCAAAGGAATACGAAATAGGAGACATGGTCTATGTCTCTAAATCAAGGGATCATTGGTTTCCTAACAAATTCAACAAAAAGAAGATGGGACCATTTACGGTGAACAAGATCCATTCAGGAGGAATTCAGCTAAAAGACAAGAATGGAGTCTTGTTTGAAGCCCAAGCTACATGAGCTCTAAAAATGCCACCATGAGCCTAAAGGAGAAAGTCGGCCTAGCGACTATAAAATCTAGAGCTTGTAAATAAACTTTTATTTTGGACTTTTTCAGACATTGTTGTTTTGTTTGTTTTTAGGTTTTGGACATTGTTTTTAGGATTTTTCTATTGTGGATATTTTCTGTCTAACGAATCTTGCAGGTATGAAAAAGCTACAGTCTTGTCGACATGGAGGTAAGTTCTCGACATCGACAAAACTATGTCGAATAGAAGCCTGTGGTCGAGAAGAATCACCCTGGAGGCAACAAAATTACTCGATGTCGAGAAGACTTGTCGACATCGAGAAGTTTTCGAGATCGAGTTGCCTTGTCGACGAGGAGCACTGCAGCACCACTTCACTCGATTTTTCCGACAATTTGCACATCTGTCTTGTGAGTTTCTTTCTTTACCCTTGTTTTTATACAGTGATGACATTGTAATATTCAAGTATGGGGTGGGGGAAGGGCTTACTTTATGCATATTTGATTTATTTGACATTATGTGTGCATTGTTTCTTTAAAAATTGCTACATGGCTATTTTGGAATTCATTATTTTGATTTATGTGCTCATATGCATGATTTCCAAAAGTTTGTGAAAAATGACCCCCATTGAAAAATTTTGATTAATGTCATGGAAGCTTTTATTGGACTCGACGATGCAAAATTGGATTCATTGAACAACACGCAAGACAGGAAACAACCATAGGGTATCCAGTAGGAAATCATTGGATGTCCAGTAGAGTACCAAAGGATGTCCGGTAAGAAACCATAGAGTGGAAACTTGATATATTGTTCATTCATCAATAAAAAAAAAGCGGTTCACCAAGCCTCTGCGAGGGCTCCTCCACTTCGATTCCACCTCCTCTACTCCAAATCCGGCCTCCACTCGCCTCGAATTGACATGGAAAAGCCATCACAACGAAGGTGAAGAACGAAGGCACCAAAGCGGTGCTCCGGCGACGCTTCACACCAGCGGCGCAGGTCGAATTCGAGCTCCCATGGAGATCCCGTCACCCTCGAAGGTAGAGAGATAGACGACAGAAATCAAAGAATAAAAAAGTTCTTCAATGGAGCTCTTCAATGAAGAGAAGTGGAGAGAGGCATAGAGAGAATGAGTTTTAGATGGCTGAAGCCTGAAAGTGATGGACAATAAATGTCCTATTGCTTTTCTTTCTCTCTCCACTGGTTGCAGCAGGTGAGGAAACCGGAGATTTTAAGGGGTGAGGGTTAGTTTTGCAATTTTTTTGGATAGTGGATAGGGGGTGCAAAGGGGTCCGGGTTTTTGGGTTAGTTTTGCAAATTGCCCAAAATTCTTTTGTTTTAAGAGTTTAACTAGTATAATTCTTGTACCAATGGCGCGATTTTTTAAACTAAAATCTTGATAATATAAAAAATAATATTATAAAATATTAATAAAATTTAAGATAAAATTCATTAAAATCTTTACCATAAATGTATCTTATAAATATCTCAAAAAATTATTTAAAAAATAATCTCATGTAAAAGTATAATACATAAATATGGATATTTAAATCACTTAGTAAAAATAGTAATATCATTGTAACTTTGTTTAAATGTGATATGGTATAACCAATATCTAAAATGATTGGTTATGTCATATCATCATAAAGACTTATATACTATTAAGTAGTATATATAAATCAGATATTTATAATATATAAATATTTACATGTAGTCATATAGATTAATAGTAAGCATTAGATTATATTAAATTCAATGTCTTTAAGTAAGCCTGTAAATATATTAAAAATAAAAGGGAAAATGTGATTGGTAAAGGGAAGAAGAAGAAAAAGTAAAGGAAAAAAATAGATTGATTTAAAGGTAAAAAAAAGTAGGGATATCATATAGGCTGAAACTCTTTTATTTTAAGAATACTAGGTAATTAGGGCGCGCAGATGCGCGCCTACCATCGCAGTATTTTGTTACAATCTAGTTAAAATTGGCGTTTTGACTTTTTAACAACAGAAGAAACATACTACTCTATAGCAAAGAACTACAACTGTAACACAAATTCAGGCATGGCCTCTACATAAGAGTCTGCAGGTTTAGATGCAACATAGCACAACATCATGGCACCAAAAATAGAAACTCCCTAAAAAAGAATATAACACAAATAGAACAAAATTATGTACTTTGTCAAATGTATCCTTGCCCTTAAAACTTTCAGAAAATGAAGAGAAGGAAAATCTAGCATTGGAGAAGAAACATGCTAAACTTTTGAGAGAGAATGCAACCTGCTTCCAACTTCAGTATTATTGAAGGGCAAATGTCGTGAACAAGAAGTTTAGTGTGTCAAAATATGGTTGAAAGAAGTGACCAATCTTTCTTCCACAAACATATCAGAAATGAGAATGAACATAATCTCAACCAATGAGCAACCTAGAAAGTGAGCAAGCCCTTCATCTCCAATCTGAACGGAATCCAAGTTTCGGCTCTCCAAAACTATAAACAAGATAACCGGTACAGTGCCTACTAACGAAGTTCCATTTCCGTGGACATCTCTGTGCTGAGCTCCAAGTTCATCAACGCAACAAGTTAACAGAAGCAGCTATGTCCATAAACTGTCCAAAATTACCAATGAGAGTAGCAGCAAGCATGCAGTCTCAACTCTTAAAGGCAAAGTAATAAACGTATCACAAATCGAAGCACTTGCGACAAAGAGGCATAAAGAGATCATGTGGATATGAGACCAACAATAATCCTAACTCATGGATGGATCTCCTAATGAAAATTGAAAGGCGAAACTGAAGCAAATTTCTAAAATGAAAGGCAAAAACATAAAATTGCTAAAAAATCTAAATCAAGGTAAAATGAGATCCATTTGTAGCTAATACCTTATATACTCCTCTTGAAGAACAAGATATCTTATATGTGCTTATTTTAAATGGAATTTTACAAGGTAATCTTCTACCTCTAGTGTACGTGTTGTGAAATATTTGTATGGGAAACCTCTTTCATGGAAACAATCTCTTATATCCGGAAAAGACGAAAAAGAATTTAGCTATGCCTAAGTTCCTTAAAGTATTAAGCTTACATGCAAGCTAGTGAATGGAGTGTTCTCTTTAATCCCATTGCTTATTACCATTCACAGTTCACATTCCTGCCTAAAGTTGAAGCTATTCTCTTATTGGTTTTCAATTTCAAGTAATCCACCTGCATAGCAAATATTGAGAGGATTCTTGCACAAGAGGAAGTATCATTGCAGCGGGATTTCCCACCACTATCACCTTGACATTACGCGACGCTACAGCATTAAGAGCCTTTCCCTGTTATAAAAATTAAAATCAAAGATGAGGAGATAATGGAGAGTCTCACTGGGACTCATGTCACTATAAAACTTAAGCCAGTTGGTGTACCTGCTCAGCAAAAATCTGACCATTGATGTGAAGCAAGTCAGCACGTTCCATCCCAGGTCCACAGGGCTTTGCTCCAATTAGAAGGGCCCATTCAGAATCTTGAAAGACTTCGTATGGATCGATGCCAATACTAACTTCTCTTAGTAAGAGATATAAGGAATCCTCTAGTTCCATTGCTACTCAGCCTACTCCTGTATCAGTGTTTGTTTTGGAGAGCATATAAGAGTGATGAATGAGTGATTCATTACATGACTGCTTCCTGTTATATATACAGGTATTTGTTCCAGAGAATGCTATTTTAGATTGAGAATTGAGAATGCAAATGAATATATATTAAGGTGAGATGTATATAGATAAGAATAGATAACATCCGTATGAGGGCATCAAGCGTCAGTTGAAGCCCAATACATAACCCAATGGGGTTTAATTCTAAAACCAATTGGCAATAAGAGTAGCCCTAATTCAATTACACACACCCAGCAATGACAGAAGAAAATGTTAGATTGAATCATTATCAAAAGCGAAATGTTCAGAAAAGGCTCATGCAGGCAGTCCACAACTGCACATTCACTAACTTCAGAACAGGAAAACGAGATGAACCAAGGCTTTAAGCTAGTTAAAGAATCCCTTTTAAAAAATTGATGTCCTATTTGTCTGTCATGTTGCTCCATTGTAAATTTATTTACTAACACTTCCCAAATAATATCCATTATAGATATTCATGATGTTAATATACTGACAGAACCTATAATAAAGCAGAATTCAATACATTGGTCTAGAGGGAGTTCGTTGATGGGGCAAATGAAGAGCTGATCTGGTCCCTTAATTTTACAAAACTATAAATGAAGGGCTGAGATCTCAAGTTGGGATTTTATAAAACTTGCTACCTTGAGACACCGGGCCGGGTATTATTCGCATACATCCCAAGTTTGAAGGCCATAAGCTATTGGACCATGAGCTACTGCACATTTTTAGCAGTTATGAGATCAAAGACCTAAAAAGTCAATTCTTGGTAGCACCAATTCTGCTATGCATAAATAATTAAATACACATCATGAAAACAAGATGTTGATACTATCGACACAAAAGCAAAAGTAAGAAAATGATCGACATAAAAACAAACAAGAGACCCCATTCCAAGTCGAACAAAAAAAGGAGCTAGACTGACACCATAAAAACAATACGAATTAGATCATGAAAGGAAAAAATAGAATGCATATGAAAAAGCCACACTAAATGAAAAGTAAGATAACAAAACAAAGCAATAGACATAAATGATCAATACCAAATTTAATAATGAATTAGGAACAACTAAAATGGGTGATTGTTGGTTGGATTGGACCATTTGAATATACATACGGTGGGGAATAAATTGCTCAAATGTATTTATACAAATGAAAGTATAAAACTCAAATGTCCCAAAAGGGGTGGAAAAACAGAGGACCCAAGTACATGGGGATAAATGTCTAGATGATTAGGTGGAAAGAGTAGGCATAACGATGAGGGTTTTATAGTTTGTAAAAATACTGGTATAATAATCGAATGGAGAATGGAGGATAATTAACCATAGTCATGTTTCACCAAATAAGTTAAAAGATATAAAAACCGGTCATACAAGGTGTGTTTTGGTTAGTTCTATAACTACTACTCAGATATTTTGACAATTTCGTATTTAAGTTCTCCGAGTCATATTTTGTGACCACATGTGAGGTTGTGTTAAGATGGATATTATTCTTCTTTTAATAAAAATGAAATTGATCACATTATTGATTTGGGAGAACAAACCAGGGTATGGAGTTGATAAAGCGAGCAACTTCGTGTTATTCTTGATCCAATTAGCCAAGGCCTAAAGGAAGTCGATCAAACCACACCCGAAAGTTAGGCCATTGCCAATCACCACTCTGTCAGGATGCACTATGTCTGTTTTCTCCTTCTCGAGCAAGGACGAGCATCCCACTGAGTTGCAGTCGTTAAACATGGGACCGACGAAGACATATGCATCGACAGATTCGACGATCTCAGCGCAAAACGAAGTGCTCACCGCTCCAGGACCATCCCTTTTGCAGAGGGCATCATGGCCAGTAGATAGCCACAAGCGACAGCTAGCTGGACGAACATGGAAGTGGCCTTGGCTAGATGGACTTTGGGGCCGCCGACTATGACAGGATTCACTGCCTTGTTTAGGAACTCAGCCACTACCTCCACAGCTGCTTCCAGCCCCTATAAGTTGCTCACCCTGTTATGAAACAGAGCATTAGGACCCAGGAGATGTTAATTCTAAACTCCATACAGATGCAGGTTGGAGAATCAACCGATCCTTTATTATATCAACTACAATATACAATTAATCACAAAAAACCATTGTAACAAAAATCACACATTAAAAAATGTTTAGTGTAAACAAGGAAACCTAAAATTTCTTAAGAGAAAAGAAAAGAAAAGACAATGGTTGATCAAGAACCACAAAGTATGAGAAGTATGCCAGCCTATGAAGTTTCTGCAGCTGCAGCACGACCAGTTGTGGAGGCAGAAGCCGCCATTGCAGAGGCTGAGAGGGCTGCAAGGGAGGCATAAGCAGCTGAAGCAGAAGCCGAGGCACCCCAAATTTAAGAGGATTTAGATTTATGTTTGGTTGGATTATTAATGTTAAATGCTTCTATGTCCTTAAAAAGAAAAGTAATGACAACCTACAATTTTATTTTGTCTGATTGCTAGAATTTTGTCATTATGGAACCTAATTTTTGCTTCTAAGTTTAGCTAATTGGATCAAATTAGCTCTTTTTTTTATTGAAATTGATAATTCAGGAATCTTCATCTTTGAGAATTAGAAACATACCAGTCGTGATAATGTCAACTGATTAGCCATTCCAAGTCATGCTTTATATTTAGTTTAGCAGATGCTATTCCAAGTTCCCCTATTTTATGAAAGCTGAGGGAGGAAATGCAGCAGGATATAATTTGTGAACGAAAAAATGCAGCTATAGTTCTGTATTTGACATAGTGTTGGCCTGCCTTTGAGTGTATAAACTTCCATCAATTAAATCGATTAATCCCTATGCTTAGAAGCAACCTCACTTAATTCTCATTAAACATGTAAAAATCCATCACAAAAACAAAAATAAAAACATAATACAATTAAAATAAATCTTCATAGAAGAGTGAAAAACTCAAACCAGTAATTCCAGTCCTAAACAATTTGATTTCATGGAAGTTCAACAAAAATCTACACAGCCCATTCACAGAAGGCAGAGTTATATAAAATGTATAACCCAGGCAAAGATTACTCATTCTAAACTCTAGAAGGACCTTTATCAAGCCATTAAGCAATTCAGCTAAGAATAATTAATACAATAAGCCAAGGCAGGAGTTCTATTGAAATCAGATTGTGACTAATTACCATCAGAGCTAAAGCATAAAACCCTAGAGAACCAATATACTCCGTATTACATTTCTGTTGCTCATCGTCTCAAGTATCCAAATCATAATCTCAAAGCAAATTACATCAGAAAACAGCTACAATTTCCAATGAACACATTACTTGAAATCCACATGCCAAAGGAACCCAGTTTGATGACATCAAATGGGAAGCATTTCACTTACCAGCCATCTCGGGTATCCTAGGGTAGTGTTTCGGGTCCTTAAGAGCAATAGAGCGCATTTACAAGAGTAAACAACATCAATGATAAAACATTAAAACCCCAACTAAACTGCCAGAAACGTAGCTAAATAGGCAAACATAAGAGGCCATTTGCAAAAATAAGCTTAACTTTGCAAATCATCCTTAAACGGAAGCAATGTATTAACAACGGATAAAAAAAAAAAGAATCAAAGTATAAACAAATGACATCCACATAAAAAAAAAACAAGTCATTAAGATGATCTCTTTAAAATTGTATGATAAGACAACCAAGCTATAGCTCAAAGGACATAGAACAATATATTAGACCTTGCCTAATGAATTTTAATAGAAAACCCAAAGCACTCGTCCATAGAACTGATTATTAATCACTAAAAACTAATTTCTTTCCGGATTTCAAGAATCAGGATACACATTCCTCAAATGCAGACCCCTAGAGCTGTTCTCACTTCACAAATAAATTTATAGAGAACTAATTAATTAAGTCTTGATTTGCTCACAGAATAAGTAGAGCTCATGATTTCACAACAAACTTACTGAGAATTGGACAGATTAACCTAAAATTGGGGGAATTAGAGAAGAGGGGTAGAGAGGGAGAACAAACTCTGATGAGAAGGATTCAATTGGTAGCCATGGCCAGAAGATTCACAATTAATCAACCACACCAATTATAGCAACAACAACAAGGCTTTTTCACCAAAGAGTTGAATGTCTACGAATATGGGATGAAATCGGAATCAGGCGAGATCCTGAACATCAATCCGATAAGAAAAAATCAAAACAACTACAAGAAACTCACAAAGGAATAGAAATTGTATGAATTGAAATCAGAACATAATTCCTTAACCTGTAGAAGGTGTCGAGCAACACAAAGGGAAAAGACACAGGCGATGGTCGAAGGTGGTGGGCCAAGAACACAACAGAGAAAGAGATTTGAGGAAGAAGAGAAGACGACGGAGTGAAGACAGAGCGAGGTAAGAGAGCACTGCTGAGCGGTGGAAAGCAGAGGCGGTGGAACACGAGGGCAAAGAGAAAGCGGTGAATTGAAAACTCTCCTCCGCCGTTAGATCTGGAATTTTAACAATTGGCTATGAACGGCTGGATAGTGCTATCTTCCGGCTCTTTTATAATAGTAAGGATTAAAAAAATAAGATAAATTTGCCTTCTCTCAATTTATATCTTTACCAATTCAATTTCACTTTTTGTTGGGCTTCACACACAAAACATGAATTTCACCTCCTATATTTCATTATATGTTGTATGACATAACTAATGTCTTTTTCATGCAAGGCCGGCCATTTATAGCGAGTAAGCTCAAGAAGGGGCTAAAGTACACTCATAAATGATCCAAACACCATTCTAATGCGTCGAATTCTTTCTGTTTCAAAAAAAATAAAAAAAAATTCAAAGGCTTGGTTTGGTTCACTGGCTTGAACCATTGGGTATTTGGGTGTTTGTGAGGACCTGAAAAAAGGCTTGGTTTGGTTCACTGGCTTGAACCGAGGATGTTCTACAACGGTGCCATCTTCAAGTTCAAGCCAAAGGTGGGTCTTTGGGCCGACCCTTTGGAGTTTAAGGGTCTCCCCACGCTGGACCAATCTGTAAATTACAGTTCGGGTCAGGCTGCATCGACCTGTATGGACCATTATGATTACCTCTTCCCGACTGCATTCTGTAGTATTTGGTGAGCTACAAAAGGAGTGGTGTTCAATCAAGATCTATCCTTGGTATAGCTTTGAAAGCACTTGTATAGGTAAAGTATACAAATAACTGTCAAATAAGCCTCCTTGATTCATTCTCTTTCAAATGAGGAGATTGAAACTGGGCTTCCTTTTCATCTACTAAAAGACCTTTGATAAAATGAAAACCGAGAAAGCTACCTTACAAGGGGGACGAACGAGCTCTTTCAGCCAGTACCTTTTCGCTCAAGTATTCGTTTTCTGAATACGAAGATGGGCCAAGTGAGCTTTCAGATGCCCAGAACAGGTACAGAGGGGCAGAAAAGCTGTTCTAAAGCCAGTCATTCGAAAGATTCCCCGTATTGTTTGTATGTACATGGTTGAGGTTTCGGGTGAAGGTTGAAGCACAAGGCCTTCCTTCCGTCTGCCATCTAAATAAGAACCTCATTTGAATTCGAGTTTATATGACTCAAAATGTTTTCCCAGTGTTATGGCTGTGCATTAGATCAGCCAGAGTGATCTTCCCGCAGTTCCCTGTATCAAGCTGATCAAACTTCCTGCAGATCTGGAGCACGTCTTTCTCTGATACCTTTCCCATTTCCTTGAGTTTGTATATGACATATTCTGATTTACTGAATCATCAAAAAAAAAGAAAAGAGGAAGTTGTTAGCAATATCTTCTGAATGTTTAAGGATAAGCAATCAATTAGGATTCAAGGAATCAACAGCTAATTGTTCAAGTGATGTAGAAAGGTTGTGTTTCAGCTTTCTTAAGCAGAGGTACATATCCAATCTAAGCAAATTAAATGTGTAAAATATTCATTGAGGCAGTAACATGACTTTATGCTTGAAATGAAATCAAATTTTAAAGCATCCAAAAGCAAGGGACTTTAATCTAATACAAGCTTAAAACTCAGACGAATGAGTGAGATCTTCACAATGACGATGCAAAGCAAGATAGAATCAAGCCAAGATGAACTGAACAACAAATATGGGCATGAATAAATGCATTATCCAATGAAATTCTCGAGCTAAACAGCTTACTGTCTCACACCCATATCAGAATTTGAACCCAAAAAATTGGACAATTACCGATTCTGCAGTTGTATTTGAGATTACATTGCAATACAAGAGACTAAAGTACAGATTTTAAGAAGTTTATGTACTAGTATAAAACAGGTCACCCAAGTGGTAAAATCCAGCCATCCCATTCATATAAGATAGTATACTATATTTATTCATGAAATACTCCTTTGTCTTACTTTTGCCCTCCTTCAGGAATGTAACATGGAATAATCCTTTTAGCATCCATAAAATTCGCCACAAAAACAAGCAAAACAAAAATTACAAGAAAGCGAAAATAATAGAAGAGGGGGGAATATGGATCAGAGTATCCTAAATCTTGATCACATATTTTAAATCTTTTGAATCCAGCAGAAACAGTCATATCTAAAGAAAATGCAGCATCTGGGGAAGCTAAGTCCAGGAGTTAGTTTAGGTGCACTAAATCGAGTATAAGGAGTTTAAACTTAAAAAGTAAACGAAAGAAGTCCATTCAAAGTTGCTACCAAAACTAACCTATATGAAATCAAATCATCTTATTCTCCATACAGAATCAACTATGGTCTGTGGAGATTTACACAGTGGAAAATTCAGTATCCATTGCTGTCAAGGGCCCCCCACCAAAAAATAGAGCTTTTCATAAAGCATGCCACCACTTTCTTCTCATACACTAAGCAAAAAAAAAGCAATCTTACTTTCGTACAACGAGTTACGAGTCACCTCAAGCATACTCACAAATCAAGAAAGTTAAGCTCACTGGGCAACACACTCATGAGAACAAACAAATTTTCATCAGACCAATTATCCAATGCTTTATCCCTAAGATATCTTCACTTAAATGTTGTTTATATTGATAACAGAAAGCATTTTATCCAAACATGTTAAGTCAATTTGACAAAGAGATGGGGAGAGTGACCAACTATGTAGTGATTTTACTTTTTGTATCTATTCATAAGCTTATTTGTAGGAAATATATTACCAATCTGTAGGCAAATTAGCTCTTTTTGGAAAGTTGGGACCCAAGACTAGAGAGCATAACAAACTAAACTAAGCATAAGAAGTAAAATTTCTAAGAATGCACCAATTCACACACACAGACTAAGAGATCAATGAGCTTCAAACACCATATGCATACCTCACAAAGCCATTGTTGTCCGTGTCAGCAGCCATAAACTGAGCCACGGTAAGGTCCTGACCAAGCACCCATTTGGCCACCCTCCTATGCCTCTTATCAACCCTAGCCTCTGCCAAGAAAAGAAACGCCCTGGCAACAGCAAGCGTTGACACAAGCAACCAAATTGACGCGAACAGACGGCCTTGCAGCGTCTTGAACGCCTGATCACCATACCCCACCGTGGTGACTGACATAACTGAGAGATAAAACGAATCCAACCACCCCAATTGCTCAACAAAATGCATCACACAAACCCCAACCCCAATGCAAAGAACCACAACCCCCAGAGCCAATGTAACCTTCATCCTGATCCTCATCCTCCCCTTCTTCACATCCACAATCATTGACCCCACATCTTTTCCAGCTTTAACAGTCCTAAGAAGATAACTCTCTTGCAAATCCAACACATAGCACACCATCCCACTAAGCAAGATGTCAATAAACCCAAACCCAACCAGCACAAACAAGACCGAAAACATCTTGGTGGCGTTTGAACTGGGGGTAATATCCCCATACCCAATAGTACACATAGTCACAATGCAGAAATAAAGAGCATCCACAACCGGATGGGTCTCGGATGCAGAAAATTGATGGCGATTAAACCAGTAAATCACTACTCCTAACGCAAGATACACAATCAACAGCAACACAGCTTGTTTCACAACCGATTGAGATGAGAATTCGTCGGGTTTGTTACTGGCAGCGACCTTAGGGTACTGCAAATCGTTAATCACCGCCATGGCGGGCGCGGTCTTGGAGCGGTGAAGACTCGCCCTGGGCGGCGCCGCCGGCGAGAAATGTTAGGACTGTTCTAGGTTTTGGTGGCCGGAGGAGGAGGAATCGGGATCGGGAGAGTTGGAGAAGGGGTGGTGGGAGGTTAGGGCATCGAATAGAGAAGGGGAGGGTTGGTCTTCGCCGGCGATGGAGGGGCCGAAGATGAGGTATTCCTTGAACGAGGATGGGGTGAAGCCATGGGAGAGCTCTTCATGTTCAGGAAGAGATGACAGGAGCAACGGAGGCGGCGGCGTTGGTTGGGGCGCTGTCCTAGGGTTCAGTAATGGCAGTAGGGGCTCGTTCTCCATGATTGAGGAGACCGGAAAACCGCCGACGGTTAAAGAAACATGGGGATGATTGAGGGGATGATGATGGAGACCGGCAACTGGGATTATGGAGGTTTTGGTCCTTTTGGACCTCTGGTTTTTTGGATGGGTTTGGGATTTTAGCAGAAGAAGCTGGAAGACGAGGAGATTGGAGTTGGTGTGGCCTGTCAGCCTGAATTGTGAGATATTGAGATGAGGGTTTTGTTGTTTTCCAAAAGATTTCAGAGATCAATTCATTAAATTTTGGGAAGATTTGGAAGGGGGAAACGTTCAAAATCGGAGCTGAGTTCATCAACCAAACACCGCCAACGTGGAGAGGTTCGTTCGGCCATCTTTGTAGAATTCAGTTGAGTTTATCCGTTGCAAATTGTACTGTATAAAACAATCATATACTGTACCCTCCAGGGACGGAGCCAGGAATTTTTTAGCGGGGGCACGATTTTATATGTACGGTGTCGTTTTAGATTAAAGTATCATAACGATCTTTGTATAATATGATAATTATAAATTAAATGATGTTATTTTAAGATAACATGACTTCGATTTATGATAAAACTCTATTATTTTATCTCCATTAAAAATATGGGTGTTATTCGAGCTGAACAAGCCAAGCTTGACATGTTCAAACTTGGTTCATTTGTTAAACAAGCTCGAGCCAAACCTAATTTTTAAACGAGCTTTCTTTTTCGTTCAAGTTTGGCTTGTTTTAGTAAATGAACGAGCTCGAACTGAGCTTTTTTCGAGCTCTAAGCGGTTTTTTCTTGGTGATCATAACATATTAACTTAAAGAAAATTTTAGAAATATCATAAAATTCAAGCTATTCAAGCTTAAATCAAACGAGCTGAGCTTTCAACCGAGCTTAAAATCATGTTCAAACTCGGCTTGTGTAAGTGAATGAGCTTGAGTCGAGCTTTTTTCGACCTAATCCCGAGTTGCTCAGTTCATATCAACCCTAATGAAAAATATAAAGAAATATAAATTAATTAATTAAATAGTCGAAGAAAAGAAAACTAACAAAATAAGTATATACATTACAATAAATAAACATCAAGTCAATATTTAACTTGTTGTATTCTTAACGTGTAATAGTGTATAACTAGATATAAAAAATTGAAACTTGCGTAACTTCTTACCAAATTATCAAAATAAGTAATATAACCTATGGTTTCGAAGCTCTCGAGATGATTTATAATACGTGAATGTCAATTTAAGTAAAATATAAAAGTATTATAGTCAATTGAAATAAAATTAAAGTGATTAATACACCTACAATTTTCAAACATTCATAACTTTTTACTCAGATGTCGGATTAGGACGTATTATATATCAAAACGAAGCCAGCGACGAGGAGAATACACCTAGATAATTTGTCGGATGAGGGGAGGGGCACGTGCTCCCCCATGCCCCCCCTTAGCTCCGCCTCTGGTACCCTCCGTATTTTTCCAATAAAGTTAAGTGAGTGTTTTAATTGTGTGACCCAAAAATATTATAAAGATAATGAAAGTATATAAAAATAAGTAAAACAAGAATTAGACACTCAAATGAAGCCAGAGATACACGGCAATATAGAAAATCGTAGACAATGCAATAAATCAATATTTACCTATTAATTTAAAAAAAAGGTTGCAGAATGATAGGTATGTTCTAAGACACCTATTATTATCCCTCTTTGATAATGATTGCTCTCTTCCACTCCGTTACAAATTGCATACATCACATTTTTTTATATTACCAACCAACCAAATCAATATTTACCTATTAATTTTAAAAAACAAATGAAACTAATTCGACGTATTAGACATGTTCGATATATTAAGAGCATGTTTACAATGAGGTGAATGGGTGCTAAAATCTCCCTTTGTTCAAGTGCATCGAGATAGCGTTCGTCGGGGCAGAGGGCGTCCAAAGAAGAGTTGGGGTGAAGTGATTAGACATGACCTAGCCGCTCTAGGACTCAATGAGGAGATGACGCGCGATAGGATACAATGGAGTAGTGCCATCCGGGTTGACGAACACTAAAACTTTTCTTCTATCCCAACTTCCTTACGTGCATCTTTTTCACCGTTTCTCCTTTTGTTTTTATATATTTATTGTAAAGTATAGTTTGTAGAATGGGGCTATCACCTTTCCTATATGTTTTGTCATGGGTCACTAGGAAATACTCTCTCGACCTAGTCGGGGCAAGGGTGTGTACAATTCGACCCTCTAGACCCTGCTCTGAGCGGGATATACTGAGTCTGTTGTTGTTTCCTATTGGAAAGTGAAAACTTATCACCCAAATTGCCTGGAAGGCTCCTTTCATTAATGAGAGTATGTAAGGGTATAATTGTCATTTTTTATTATAGTATCCAAAATTAATCCATATTTCGTCAAAAACTATGGGATTTTTTCATGTTAAAAATCTCCATTTCTTCTACCTTTATTCTTCAGAAAAAAAATCTCGCCTTAATAATTCTGAAAAATAATCTTCACCCTTTAAAAAATAGTAACAAATTTATTATAAAGAAAAATGCTCATAAAGTATAAACTATACGAGTAAAACAAAAACATCAGTATCAGTATCAAAGAATACCAATACTAGAGACAAAAAATACTGCTTAATAAAATGACAATGGGAAAGGTTGTGGCCAACAACACTCTGTTTTTTAGTTAACATAATAACATGATAGTTGTTTTTTTTTTTATGACGAGGAACCCACCTTCGGTGGCAAACCCCGAACACGTGACCCAGCCGACAAGAGCCAAGTACCAGGTAAACCGGCTTGCGCCGACCGGCTCCACCCAGTGGTAGGGAGCAAGGTAAACCTTAGATTTTCACCCAAAGAAAGAGGCGGAGGCAGGGATCATAGAAATAGATAGTTTTTTTTTTTTTTTGAATAGGTAAGAATTCGGTTGGAAAAAGTCCTAACCGATTGCATCCCGACGGACGAGATCAATAAGATCATTGTGTAATGACAAGGCCGCCCCATTAACAAGACGGCCAAGGTGTGCAACCTTGTCAGCCGACCTGTTACCCTCACGGGGCACGTGCGAAAAAGACACATGTTCAAATTCTGTAAGTTGTCTCTTAACGTCTCCCATAATTAACTCAATTTCCCATGGACAGGTTTTACTATCATGTAGGCAGTCTATAACGATTTTAGAGTCACCTTCTATGATTACATTTGTACGTTGAAGCTGTCTGATTGCGTGGAGACCTAGCTGCAAGGCCATGGTTTCTGCCATCAGGGGGGATTGACCTCCTAGCTTCTTTGCACCCACCGATATCATCTTTCCCTCGTGGTCCCTGATTATAAACCCTGCTGTAGATTGTCCTGATCTATCAGTTTAGCCATCGAAATTCATTTTCAGAAACCCAGGTTCTGGCTTACGCCACCTAACATTCTTTCTACTTATTTTCTTCTTCTGGTGTAAAATGGGGTTAGGTATTTTTTTTTTTGATAAGGAAATAATTCGAGGCCGGACAGGCCCGGACCTCGAGAGGCCGACAAAGTCGGCAGACGGCAAGCCGTCTAAACATACAACAACGAAATAAGAAAAATAACATAAAATACAATAAAAGAGCACCCAAAGAAAACCCGGAAAAAACCCAAGACCCCAGCGGACACATCATCGAGAGAAAGGAAATCGTCGTGGAGAAGTGGATAGCGAGCGCATGGGACAGCACTAGCTGACACGATGTCTCGCCGCCGGAAAGACGAAAAGCAGCAATCCTTGTAAGGCAAAGGCGACACCTGAGGAAGTGTGGATCACACGACGTTCCCCCCACCTGGATGAAGGATCTTCGGAGACCACAAACACCACCAACACGATCACGTCGATCAACCAGGGCCGCAGAACTGCTCCTCTACCGAAACTAACCACGACCAACAGACGGACACCAAACCACACGAGCAAATGAAGCACAACCGCAAGAAGAACAAAACTTGGGTTAATTGGGCATAATTTGGGAAACCATTTAAACCACTTACAGACTAAATATTTATAATTATTCCATATTATAAAATAAATCTATCCCTATTTTTATTATTATTATTGGGTTAATTTGGGCTCAAGACAAAACTTGGGCCCAAAAATTCACATTCGGGTTCTCCTTGGGCCAGAAATCAATTTAGGAGATTAGGGTTTGTGATTGTAAATGAGATTAAACATCTAGAGCAGTACATCAAGTCAAATGAAAATGCCAGAAATGGCAATCTTAAAGTGCCAACTGATTATTTGCCTAATTTTATAATGTGAATTAAATTTGATAACCGACAGTGCTTTGGTTGAAAAGGAAAATATGAAACCTTAAAATTTTCTTTAATTAATAAAAAGATTATCTTTCAAGTTCCAGAATTTATACTATAAAGTGGTAGAAGATACTGACCTTATAGATTGACATATAATGATTATGAGCAGCAGCTTAGACTAAATGATAAGAAGAATTTGATGATTTTTTTACTATTGGATGGAAATTTAGTGTTGCTATTGACTATATGCTTCTCGAGTTGTGGCTTGTGAATTTTGATAAGAAATTGATCAATAGATGGAATCAAATATTGCAACTTTAATGGCAAGCTAAGATCTTGCCCACTTAATGCATTATAAGCTCTGCTTATGTTCAGAAGCTGCTGAATGAACAGGGCCCGGGGTGGTTGCTTATAGTATAAACCGGAATATAATCAGCACATGATTTTCAACACCATCCTCTTAACTGGTCGTAGTTGGTGGCCTATGAAGGACTTGGGCAAATTCTTTGTCATTAGAGAGCTATCTTAATTAGAAGTGGCCTTACCGCTTTGGGAAAAATATGAAGACCAGGTTACTTTCTGCAATTTCTGGGAATTTTGTAGGCTGAACTGTTGCTGAGAGCTTAAATTTCTAGAAACTAGCTTCAATTTAGAGCATTTTGAGCTTTGAATGGTTGCATTTGACCAAGTATTGAAGGAGATATGATGATTTAAGCTTGGAACAGAAAATCTGAAAAACTGTTATGTCAAATTACTGTTTTCATCACCATTTGCAAACAAATGATGAGAATGGATTGATTATTTTTGCACCATCCTCTTAACTGGTCGTAGTTGGTGGCCTATGAAGGACTTGGGCAAATTCTTTGTCATCAGGGAGCTATCTTAATTAGAAGTGGCCTTATCGCTTTGGGAAAAATATTGAGAGCAGGTCACTTGCTGCAATTTTTTGGAAGTTCCTGGACTGAACTTTTGCTGATAACTTAGATTTGTAGAAACTAGCTTCAATTTAGAGCATTTTGAGCTTTGAATGGTTTCATTTGGATAAGTATTGAAGGAGATATGATGATTTAAGCCTGGAACAGCAAATCTGAAACTTTATTTCGATTTAGGGGATTAGAGCTTATCCTTTTTCGATTCAAGAGAGGTCGATTCAACTGAGATTAGTCAGAATTGGGGTTTAAATTGGTCCGATCCGATTTTGTTTGTGAGATGTTAGAGAATTGATATCCGTCAATTCTGGGGTCCAATCTCTGCTCTGCATACATTAGGAAAGTATATGTTTTAGAGAGTTGTAATCCATATATCCTGTTTGGATGACATTGAGAGAAGGATGTGCATTTGTGATCCCTTTGAAGGCCTTAATTCCTATATAGCATAGCCCTTTTAAAAGGAAATGGGTTTGTAACGGAATTCACTTTCATCTTAATTGACTTGATATATGGATGAAATCAGGCTCCTCGTTTGTGTTACTTTCATTTATTCGTTTGAAGACAAAGAATTTCTTAATATAAGAGCTTGAGTCTTGGTGATGCTAAAGTTAACTACCGTGATTTTTTGAAGCTGCTCAACTCAAATAATGTCCAATTTATGGAGTACTCAGATTTTGGTCCGAGAATAGCTGGTTGGTTCTAAATTTTCATTTTAATGCATTTTTCAAGTCTTTGTTCAATTATTATTGTTGTTACAAAGCCCTTGTATAACTTGTTCAGTTTGGTAGTTAATAAGCATATTAAATTTCCTTGTCGACTATGTTGACTAGAGATCAAAGAAATTTATGTTTACGATTACAATTTGAAAAGAAGGCATATTACTGTGACAGATTTTTTGTGTCAATTTGAAAACTTATTATTTAAGGAGAAGAATCTTTATTTTGAAATCTGCTTGACATTCCTTTTGTTTATTACTCCTTCTTTTCTCCAGATCAATGGCCAGCTTGTTAGGTGACAAATATATATGGATTCTGATTGCTGAACTTTTGAATTGTCAAGATATCTCTAGGCAGTGTTTAGTTTTGTTTTGGAAGTAATATCGGGAATGAGTGTGCTTATGGAAAAATTATGGATACAACTGCATTAGTTTTTGGGTTTTGACTATTTATAATTTGACGTTGAGTACTAGAATGTTTCAATCCTTTCAGTTTTGGATTATTTTTTGTTTGTCCAAAATGTGTGGCGGGTGTCTAAATGTGGTAATCATTGGGGAATGATTTCGTTTTTATCTTTCACCTTCTTGAAAGTAGAGCTCGAAATCTTGATATTTGCTTGTGAAATCATGTCGACAGTAATCCTTGCACACTACAGAGATGAAGAGGTTAAAGGGAAGGAAACAGTAGATGCTAAAGAAAAGGAAATTGTTTTAACGCCATGTGGTAGAACACATTCCCGTTGATTGCTGTAATGATGTCTGGCAGAAATTGCATCAACAAGTGGTAAATGTGGATGTGATTAATGTAGACCCTGTACCTGCAAAGGTCTACTCTTCTGTTGCGACTGGAGTGATATGGTCTATGAGATTAGCCCTTGCTATAGCGATGTATCTGTGGATTGATAGCGTTACAAGACCCATATATGCAAAGCTGATTCCTTGTGATGTGGGAAGACCAACGCAAAAGAAAAGACAACCACTTAAACGCCTTGCACTTGGATCTTTAGGCAATAGTAGGTAAATAAAGTGCCTGTTTAAAATTTGATGCATGTTCAAACCTTTCATGTATTTCCTTAGAAGTATTTTCTACTAATCAGATCTTCTTTCTTGCATTTGTGTCAGGGCTAAATTTATATCTGCAGAAGAAACTACTGGAGTTACCTTTGATGATTTTGCAGGACCAAATTATATAAAAAAAGAACTACAAGAGATTGTACGAATTCTAAGGAATGAAGAAGATTACAGGCAGAAAGGAATATATTGTCCCAAAGGAGTGTTACTACATGGGCCCCCAGGAAGTGACAAAACTCTGCTGGCCAAAGCTATTGTTGGTGAAGCAGGGCTTCCTTTCTTTTCTGTGAATGGAACTGATTTTGTAGAGGTTAGTTATTTTTGCTTGTGGTGACTTAAATAGTTCCCCTTTCAAGTGGAAATAAGCTGTCTTTCTGTTGATCTCTTAGTACATATTTTTTCCAGAGTTTCTTTAAGCCAGTTTTCTCATTCCTTTTTCTTCCCTTTACTCAGCGTTTCTCATGTAATGTATAACAATTATATCATGGCAATCACTAGCTTTATCACTTGAATGAAACAAAGACGTGGTTGAAATGAAAGAATTATTAGATGATTTGCAGGTATTTATGTATAATGTCTAATAGTTTTCGTTAATTTGGAATTTGGCTATTATTCAAGTTTATGATTATGCTATCAATATTATCATTGCACGGTAGTTTCAACTTTCAACCACATCTCAGGAAATACTTCTGTATTTTTTAGACAGGCACATAACTTTGGGATAGAATGTGAAATTCAAACTTAGAAAGGTACCCAGTAAAAATGCCTTTTGGATCATAAATTTTAAATGCTTACAATAATGAGCACCAGGATCAATTCTACAATAGATCAAAACACTTCTAAGAGCTCTTTAGTACTGTTAAAAGCCAGTGCATGCTAAGTTAATCAACCATCGGTTTCTCACCCCTAAGAGAAAAACATAACGAATGGAAAAAGGAAAAAAGGTTCTCAATCAAATTGAACTTTTGAGATCTTAGAAGCTAGGTCTTATGGCCTTTTGTTATATTATGTTAATTTTCTGCTTTGGCCTAAATTACTACTCAATCAGTTCATGTCCCATGGTTGCTCAATTGGTTTGAACCCCATGGTTGCTCAATTCATCTAAATTGACTTGATGTTGATGTATGGACTACCAGCTTCTATGTTAGTGATTCAGCATAGACGTAATTTGGCATTTTGGTTGTCATTTGCTGTCGCTATTGGGGTTCTTTTCGGGTCTCGACCGTTAAAACTGTGCGGAATAAGTATCTGAATGGCAGATCTAAGATATACTCATCAGCTGGATTTTTAGGGGTTTTCAATGCGTGAAACATTTTTTATTGTAAGTAATTGCTTTTGATTCAACTCGGATGGGTCTAATGGTGTGCTTTGCTGCGCAATGCTTGATTGCTTTGTGTGTTCAGACTTATCGGTCATACAGAATGGATGAAGAGTGGTTTTTCTTCTGTCTGCGGGACTGTAAGTATCCAAATGGTCAAAGGTCAAATCGGTCTACGGTTAAAAGGCTACTGGAAAGCAACTAGAAAATACAGGAGGATCGTGTTGAGGACAATGGGATTGATTGGGATGAAGAAAACGCTTGTATTCTACATGGGCCGCACCCCCAAGGGCAAGAGAACCCATTGGGTCATCCACGAGTACCGTACCACCCTCCCGGAGATTGATGGCACTCACCCTAGCCAGGTTTTATTCATATGCTTGTTTCTTCTTGCAATTGTCCATCATGTGTGTGTTTGTATGTGTTCATGTTGTGCCCGAATTTGACATTTAGTTGTATGAAACGATGATATGAGCTTTAACCTGCATAACAATGATGGTTACTTAGTTTATACCTACAAAATTGAAAAGATGAGAGCTTTTTTTTATTGGATTTGGATATAGATAGGAAGAAAAAGCCCTGGAATTTTAGTAGTGCACGTGACTGGATTTGGTGGCGCACTAACCCTCCGACCCAAAAATGCTACGATAGGTTGTTATTGTTTGAAACCCAAATAGTAACTTCATTAAAATAGGGTGTATAGTGAGTTATGCTTATAGGAGATCTATCTCAATTTCACTAGGCTATTGAATGCCATTGTTGAATACTTAGAATCTGAAATTTAGGAGAGGTTGTTTGTTTGTTTGTTTGTTTGATTTTCATTGTCAATGGTTGATTCTGAATGTCATTTAGCTTTTTTAATGTTCTCAAAATTGAGCCTTGTATATAACTCTATGATTTTTGGCATGTAGTTTTCAATCATATTCCTGATTTTCTACCTATATTTGGGACTCAAATTTCTGAGCAACACTGCCAAAAATGCTCTCCTTAGTGAAACATTCTAGGAGATCAACAGTTGTAATGTAAGTATTGGCTCAAGAATCTGCAGTTCTTTCACCGCTTGTTTGTTTTGCTAATTTATGCTGCTTGATATAGGATTGCAATCCTCATCTTGAGGACAAGATTGCTGGATATCAGTAGGAGTCTAGAGAAGCTCTGGAAGATGATACATCCAATGATCAAATGAGTGATGGGCAAGGTACCTCGGCATCTCCTTTGTGCTGCCTCCAAGATTTTGAGAAGCAACAACGATAGATAATCAGACTCCGGGATTCCTGCCATTCATCAATAGTCCATATTGAGGACGGGTTTTCAACCAACAGTCTTGCCAATTTGGGGGTTTAGGGTAAGGGTTTCAATAGTTTTGTTAAGTCCTCAGAGAATGGTGAAGATTTCTTCCTGGAAAGTGGTCTAAGCAATGCCAGCAACACAAGAAGGTTCAGCAATGTCGTATATAAGCCTCGTCAGGTTAATGATGCAAGATGGGAGGTGATACAGCCATACAAGTCATTCATTCAGTCTGACTATGGAACACTGGACTTGAAACACTTCAGGGTATTGATGCCAATGAAGGAGTGGCAATATAGGCGCCGTGTATCTACCTGAACTGATTCGGGGCAATATAGGCACCGTGTATCTACCTGAACTGATTCGGATGGCCACTTGTTTTGTTCTCTAAAAGGTTTGCGCACCAACTGTCATAGTAAACAGACTAAACGACTTTTGTTCCTTCGTACAACATGTTATATATCAAATTAGTTGTATGATTTATAAGAAGTTTACAAATGTAGTTACTACATAGCGCCGTGCATCGCACGACCACAATTCCTAGTATTGAAAAGAAGTGTGTTGTTGCTCGTGCACGTATTCGATCATTTCTATTCAACCCTCTTAAATTTCTCCTAAATTTTTTGGTGTTGAAGTCAAATATGTTTCATTCAATTAGTTTTTTTATAATTTTAGTTTATATTATTTAGTTTAAATTATTGCTTATAAAATATTTTAACTAAAAGCTTATCTTATGGTACTCAGCTTTTCATTTCTTTTGAATTATGACAAAAGAACTTCATAAAATTAATATGGTCATATATTGTTAAAAAATTTCTTTTACATAGCTATATATATTAGATATTTAGATTATATAGACATGTTGTTGTTGTTATTATGTAAAAACTCTCTAGTAACTGCCATGGAGTACTAATAAATTTTCAAGGGCAAATTGTATAAAATAGCACGAACTTTAGGTATAGTTGCACTCAGTGGCACGAACTTAAGAAAATACAAAAATAATCACCAACTTTGAGGCACGTACCACCTATATTGCTTATGTGAACTAGAGGGGGTGCTTACATGGATTTTTTTTTTAATTAAAAAGACATATAGCGAGATATGGATTAGTGGGGGTACTTATATGGATTTTTTTTTTAAAAAAGGCATAAAAGATGTGCCCGACCAAATTGTGAAAGGGTGTCCCTATATACAGTGCAAATCCACGGAATAGAGTTGCTAATCAACGTCGGATTCGACGTTGTAGCGTTAATTATAGTACAATGTCGGATCCAACATTGTAATATGTGGTATGCAACATTGTGAATCTAAGGTCATGATGTGGTGGGTTGGGTAGATTGCAACGTCCAATTCAACGTTGTAAAGTAGGCTTTCAAAATGCAACATCCAATTCGATGTTGTAACAACATCTAATCCGATGTTGTAATAGCGTTGAATCCAACGTTGTTACAACATCCGAAATTTTTTTCCAAGGCAAATTACTAATATATGGACGACGTTGGATCCGAATTTATATAACATCTAATCCGGTGTTTTTACAACGTTCAATTGAACATTAATTTGCGGTGTATATAGGGATAGCTAGGTTACATTTTTATTTTTTATTTCATGTAATTCCAAATAAAAAAATAATTGTGGCAAATATCCTTTACGAACGAGCCGATCCCGAGCCGAGCTGTTCGGTTCACATAACAGCCCTATTCATACCTTTCCTACCAGGCCTAAATTTTTGTACATAAAGGATTCATACTGCAACAATTATATTGAAGTTAGAATTTCTAGAGGGAAACCACAATTTGGCATCCCAATGAACCTTTCAAGCCTACAAAATGTTTCAAATTAGCTTCGCTGGCATGGGAAATGGGGTAAGTCATCACATGAATCGTGGTATCTTTTATGGGTAAGAGTGTAAGACAGCAAAACCTTGCGGAAGTTGACACATTTCAGCAAATATCACATTTACAATACTGCATTTTCGAGTTTATAACATGACCAACGAGATAAAAAAAAGGCACATTATTAAACTGAATGCACAAACGTGCAACCAACAGAACTTGGTGGCTAGAAGAAGCAACTTACCTAAAACACAATGTAAGTTCCTAATGCCGCCTATCTCGCCTGGCTTGATTAACAACTGCTGGTATTCCTTCAAAGAGATCTCCCAAGTAACCCTCTATATCCTCTGCACTGTACTTGATGTATCTCCCAGCGTGTCTTCCACCCTCTAACTGACTCCCAAATCTCCCCACAAATGATCTGTATGCAGGGATGACCTTTTCGGATATTGATATTCTCAGTTCAGTTCTAAGTTGGGAGTCTGTGACCTTCCAAGCAGTTTGCACTCTGTATATATCTTCAAAAATGGCATTGAAGCTCTTGAATTTTTCCTTCAAAGCCATCTTTGAAGCACTGGTCAATCCGCTGGAGCCAAGCCCTTCGTCCTTCAAACAAGACAAAGCTTTGCTCCAAGAGGCCCTGAGATAACTCGTGGCATACTTGCGGATCAGACCTCTTCGCCTCCTGACCCAATCATCCCCAAGAAGCTTGGCAAGATCTGAATCTTTTACCTTCTGAATGATGTAGAGCTTATTGTTCATCAGGAATATGCACTGCATTGCACTGTCATACAGCTTTGCCTTCTCCTCGAGGTTCAATTCAAGAGATCCTATCAACGACATCAAACGGCTCCCAAGAGGAGACATGCTCCTCGGGTTTTGTCCATCATCGACCTGTGCCTGATTCTCCTCCTCATCCACATCAGATTTCAAGAGTGAATTCAGGGTTTCACTGTAATCCACAAGGAGCTTGACATAATTCATCACATACCGAGCCAAGGGATGAATTTCAGCCCCATGGATGGGCTTCTTTGAGGATTCACCTTTCACAGATTTCTCCAACTCGGCAAATGTCGCCTTTGCAGCCTCCCCTAGTCCATCCAATACAGCCTTCGCCTCTAGGCAAAGAAACTCGCCAGACTCATCCACAAACAACCCTTGCAACTCAGGCAAAGCATCCTCCAGAGCATCATACATATCAAGGATTCGAAACAGCTTCTCGGGAGACCTATTCCCAATGGCCACAGCATCTCCAAAGTTCAGGAGCTGCTTGACGCAACCTGATGCCATCTCGACGAAGCAAACCTCCTTGATCAGATCCGACTCCTCATCGAAAACCTGCTCGCAGAGCTGCTTCTCGCAATTAAGCACCTTCATCATGACCTTCAGGGACTGAATCCATTTCTTCATCTTCTCATCCAATGTACTCCACTGAACCCTCTGGATCTCCTCTATGCTAAGCTTATCCACCCCTAAATTCCCCAAATACTCGTCAAGAATGTCTCTCCTAACATTGCTAAAGATCTGGCAGCACTCCTTCTCATAGCCAGCCCTAATCATCCTCTGCGCGATCTCCCTGAGATCCGCAATCACTTCCGGTTTGATTAAATCCACAAAGACGCCGCTTCCCGCCAAGCTTCGCCCTCTCTCATGGTGACGGCTACTCTTTCCACCACTGCGATCCTCTCCTTCGCCGACTACGCACTCGAAGTTGTCAATAATGCCTTCTTCAGCTTCGTTCTCCACAAACGACAGTGAAACAGTACGAGTCGATCCAAAAAGCTTTTCGGCGTCTAACGGCGCCGCACTCTTCGAGAGGAGGTTGCGAAATTCCTCTTCCAGCTTCGCCATCGCCACCTGAACGGCGGTCTCTGCTCGATCCATCACCCCCGTATTCTCCCTAAACCGAAGATCCTATAGAAGAATGAGAATTGAATTGAAGGAGTGAGAACTACCGTGAGTCTTATTGATAGAATAAGGGATATATATACAAGATAATGGTAATTTGAAAATCCTAGAATATCTGAACTAGATTTCAAACAATAGGAATAACAGAAAGATATGATATCTAATTATTCTAATTATCCTTAATATTCCCCCTCAAGCTAGACGATGGTACAGTAAGTTGAAGCTTGCGTAGAAGTTCCTGAAATTGTGGCCGCAATAATGGCTTCGTTAGAACATCAGCAAGTTGATCTTTTGTAGACACATGACTAACTCGCAGAGTGCCTTTGCGAACTTGTTCCCGCACAAAGTGATAAGCAAGAGCTATGTGCTTCATCTTGGAGTGAAACACCGGATTGGCACTTAAGTAGGTTGCGCCCAAATTATCACAATAAATAGCAGGCTGTTGTAACAGTTGAACATTTAATTCTTGAAGAAGATGAAGGACCCAAAGCACCTCTGATGCTGTGTCTGCAAGTGCCTTATACTCCGCCTCAGTTGACGACCTTGCAATTGATCTTTGCTTTCGAGAACTCCATGAAATAGGAGTACCCCCCAGATAGACAATATAACCGGTGGTAGAGACAAAATCATCCTTGTCTCCGGCCCAATCAGCATCCGAGAAAGCATGTATGATAGGCGATGAGTTGGAGCAAATATTAATACCAAGCTGTAAGGTTCCTGCTAAATACCTTAAGAGACGTTTCAAGGCACACCAGTGATCAGATCTTGGTGACTGCATGAACTGTGAAAGTTTGCTGACGGTAAAAGCAATGTCAGGTCTCGTTAAGCCAAGATATTGAAGACTTCCCACAAGTGCTCGATACTCAGTTGGAGAAGGGATCTCGGTTCCTCCAGATTTAAGGAGAGGTGCAGTCACCATCGGTGTCGCTACAGCCTTTGAACAGTCCATACCTGCCTTCCTCAAAAGATCAGTAACATACTTCCTTTGAGATAAGAAGATCCCTGTAGGAGTTGGAATGACCTCTACCCCAAGGAAGTATGACAGGGGGCCTAGATCTTTCAATGAAAACTTTGAAGCCAAGCATTTAACCAAGTTATCAATAACCGAAGAGGTGGTGCCCGTGATAATTATATCATCAACATAAACCAACAAGTATAAAAGATGTTGATCATGTTGAAATATAAACAAAGAGGAATCGGCAATGGAATTGACAAACCCAGCTTGTAGAAGGAAGGCCTTAAGCTCATTATACCAAGCCCTCGGAGCCTGTTTAAGACCATAGATGGCCTTCCGTAGCTTGCATAGGTGGTGCGGAAATCTACTGTCAACGAATCCGGGAGGTTGGACCATGTAAACATCTTCATATAGCCTCCCTTGAAGAAAGGCATTATTAATATCCAATTGGTGGAGACGCCACCCTTTTGCGATGGCCAATGTAAGAACTATTCGAACCGTAATCGGTTTGACGACCGGACTGAACGTTTCCTTGTAATCCAAACCGGAACGCTGGTGAAACCCCTTTGCTACTAGCCGTGCTTTAAGCTTGTCGACTTTACCGTCAGGAAGATACTTCACTCGGAAGACCCATTTACAACCAACCTGATTGTATGCTGGTGACGACGGAACTAGATCCCACGTGTGATTAGAGCAAAGAGCATCGTACTCAGCTTGCATCGCACTCCTCCAATCAGGGCTTTTTAGTGCTTGTGTAATGGTCTGAGGTTCAAGTGGAGGAGAAGGAGATGCTTGGATGTGGAGATTTAGTTTGGTAATTGGTTTTGTTTTGTTCTTTTGTGAGCGAGTAACTGGTCCCGGGCGAGAAGGTTTGGGTGGGGGGTGATTTGACGATGATGGGGGTTGGGGATTTAGTCCAGGGGGTGCGGGATTTGGGTTAGAAATCTGAGATGGGTTAAGGGGTAGGGCCAAGACGGGGGCAGTAGGAGCCGAGTCGAGGAGCTTCTGATGAGCGGCCGGAATTGTGGGAGGTGAGGTTTGTGGTAACGGTGAATTAGAGGAGATCTCATGAGATGGGGCTGGGTTGGGTAAATTTAATAGATTAGTAGGAGTTGTTGGTGGGCCCGAATTTGGTGGATCAGTTGGGATTGGGTGGTTAGGTGGAGATGTATGCTGAGGTGGAGTTAAAATAGGAATAGAAAAACTACTCCATTCAGATCCAATTTCTTGCCACTGTTTTGGGGTGGGAGAGGATATTGTTTTATACGGAAACTCATCTTCAATAAACCTTACATGTCTAGATGTAAAAATCTTTCGGGTAATTGGATCAAGACATTGATAGGCACTTTGGGTGGATGAATAACCAACAAAAACACATGCAATAGACCTGGGTTGAAGTTTGTGGGTATTGTAAGGACGTAACCATGGATAGCACAGGCAACCAAAACTTTTTAATTTGTGATAATCTGGCGACACATTTAATAATCTAAAAAACGGGGAGTCATTATGGAGGGTAGGAGTAGGAAGTCTATTAATTAGATATGTGGCGGTGATCAAGGCATGAGGCCAATGGTCAAGAGGCATTCCCGAATGAGTTAAAAGTGACAGCCCGGTTTCTACGACATGTCGATGCTTACGTTCCGACATCCCATTATGTTCCGGTGTGTGAGGAGGAGTAGTGAAGTGGGAAATGCCTTCCTGTCCCAAGAATTGACGGAGAGCAAGGAACTCTCCACCATTGTCGGTGTATAGGATTTTTATTTTGAATTTGAAAAAATTTTCAACCAAGGCCTTATATTTTATGAAAGCGGACTTTGTGTCAGATTTATGTTTGAGAGGAAATATCCAACTGTAGCGAGTATAATGATCAACGAATATGACATAATAACGAAAACCATCATAGGAAACAACTGGAGAACTCCAAACATCGGAATAGACAACTTCAAGAGGATAAGTTGACACAATGGTAGACTCATAAAATGGGAGCTTGTGGCTCTTATTGACACTGCATGAATTACAATCTGTTTGTTTGAATGGAAAAGCAGACAAATTGAAATTCTTAACTAGGAATTGAAAAACTGCCGTTGAAGGATGACCAAGCCGATGATGTAAGGAGGCCGAGCCGGACTTTTGTAGGGAATGAACGGTTGGAGTAGTGTTTGGCCACAAGTACATGCCATCAACGCAAGGACCCTCAATTATGAAAAAAGAATTGGATAAGAAAACGACTGCATATGGACTATTTTTTGTGAGTTTTGACACCGACAATATGTTCTTGGACATTGAAGGAACACATAAGACATTATCTAGAGACAAAACTTGTGAATTTGAAGGTAAAGACAGAGTGCCAGAGTGAGAAATTTTCAGACCTGTGCCATCTCCCACAAACAGTTCATCAGGGCCATTGTATGGGTAATGTATTACAAGGTTATTGAGATCATTCGTGACATGATGCGAAGCACCACTATCCACCAACCAGTTTCGGTTTAGTGAGTTTGTCGTAACATTTGCTTGTGGTGGAGCTGCAGGAAATCGAGCGGAGGATGGCAGGGCAACGGTTGGGTGAAGACTACGGAATACCGGGCATTGGGTGAGAACATGACCTATTTCTTTGCACCATTGACAACGCCCTCGAAAGGGTTTGCTGCCAGTTGGAGTTGCAGGGGTATAGGGGCGGGTGGGTTGTTGCCAGGGCTGTCGGGGAGGGTTGGATTGAGTTGAATTGGAGGATTGCCATGCTTGCTGAGTAGAGGGATGCTTACCTTTTCCCTTGGAGGGCTTGGTCTGGGCGTTGAACGCTACTGCAGGACCAGCCACTTGTTTTGCTTCATGCTTGAGGGCTAATTCATGATTGAGAAGCTTCTCGTGAAGTTCTTCAAATGAGATTGCGGTATCCCGGGCATTGATGGCGTGGATCACAGGCTTGTAAGGTTCATCCAGACCACGGAGTACATAGTCCGTGATATCTTCATTTGCGACAGGAGCCTTCAGGGAAGCAAGAAGATCGACCGAAGCCTTGATCTGTTGCATATACTCCGTCACCGAGAGCGAGCCTTTTGTAGAAGAGCGCAAGCGCTCCTTGATCAGCTTAATGTGGCCTCGAGATCCTTTGCCATAGGTGGTTTGTAGTATATCCCAAACTTGCTTTGCCGTGGTTGCAGTTGTGACGAGACAAGCCACGGACGGTGATAGCGTGCCAAGGATCGCACCATAAAGAATGCGGTCTTGACGTTTAAAGGTGAGATAGGCAGGGTTTGGAGTTGTAGTGTTGTTGGCTGTGACAGTTTCCGCAGGGGCGGTGTGAGAACCGTCAAGAAACTTGAATAGGTCATAGCCTTCAAGTGTTGCTTGAATTTGAACTTTCCAAGGAAGGAAATTTGTGGAGTCTAGTTTGATCATGTTGGAGAGGATAACAACGGTAAAGGGGTTGTTTGGTTCATGTGGGTTGGAAATTTGAGTTGCAAATTCAGCGGCCATTGTTGAGGAAGGAGCTTGTGACTAGGTGAGGATCAAAAAGCTCGATACCATATAGAAGAATGAGAATTGAATTGAAGGAGTGAGAACTACCGTGAGTCTTATTGATAGAATAAGGGATATATATACAAGATAATGGTAATTTGAAAATCCTAGAATATCTGAACTAGATTTCAAACAATAGGAATAACAGAAAGATATGATATCTAATTATTCTAATTATCCTTAATAGATCCTCCATCAAACCCAACACCTCGTCTACCGCCGCCAGGTACTCGCAGGCTTCGTCAGCTTCAGCGGAGGACTGGTCGTTCCAGAGAAAGTGATTACGCTGGTGCTTGTGGCCGGAATCGTGCCGGATAATGACCTGCTCGGCGGATTCAAATCTGGAAACTGCTGGATCGGCTTCCGGCTCGCTTGAACCGTCCGCTCCTCCGGCGGGAGAGCCATTCATGAGACTGGAGATGTTGACAAGGCGATTGTCAAAGCTGGAGAGGATGAAGAGCATGTCGTCGGTGACGTCCTGGGAGTTGGAGTTTTGGAGGCTCTTGAGGATGTGCTGAGCGGTGGCTAAAACTCTGTCTTCTCCTCCGATTGTGGTCGCCATTAATGGATTTTCTTGAGCTCTAGGATTTGCAGGAGATCGGTCAATTACACGATTCTTCATCACCAATGTTGTTGCCCCCCAAATCAACTCCGAAATTCAGCAACAGCAAGCGAGAATTTTGCAGGAAACTAACCAGATTTTAGTAGAATCCGAGAAATTCAAACCTAATAGGCTGTAAGGTGCAAGAAATCGGTTGGACTTTGGAGACTCTGGTTGAAGCCCTAATCAAGGATGCGCACACCATAAGACAAGAAAGGAAAAGGAAAAGGAAAATGAAAAACGATTGTCTGAAGTGAAATCCACTTCCGGTTTCTAGGAAAAACCAGAATTGGAGAGTCGTCTTCGATTCGGTCGTAAATTGATTTGACCAATTGAACCGGCCAAAAGATTTTAAAAAATACGGAAAAGACTACACATATACTTGGTGTACGTATACACTAATTTTTTTTTGAAAAATTATTTTTTTAGGGTTCACCATTTAAAATTTAGGGTATAATTAGTGGTTATTGAAAATTTTAGGGTTTATTCCTTATAATATGGGTATAATAGAGTTTTAAAGAAAAATTTTAGAGTTAATTTTTACAATTTTAAAAGTAGTGGATAAATTTTACAAAATTTTAAACATGGAAAAAAGATACACCAACCTACACTTGGTGTATGTGTATCATCCTCCAAAAAATACCGTAAGAAGAGAGATTTCACGCGAAATCATCAATAAAATCGGAAAATATCATTTAAAGTTCATTTACTATCAACAATTCTATTTAGTTGTGATAAAAATAATAATTCTATTTAGTTTATAAATAATTATTTATATTTTTTATTTGAAATTACTATCAATAATTCTAATTAGTTTATAAATAATTATTTATATTTATATTTTTTATTTAAAACGGAAAGAGATTTGAAATACTAGACAACACTTAGTCTCATAGATCGAAAGGCTGAAAAACTATCCACAATCATTTTATATTAAACATTCTTTAAAATATTATAATTATCATTTTATTTATCAAAATAAACTTTGTATATAAGTTTATCAAAAAAATATTTTAGGATAAATTAATATTTTCTTAATTTTAAAATCAACTCAAATTTATGAGTAATATTTTACTAAATTCTTGTTTTATACTCTCTTGATGATTGGTTTTTTTAATATTTCTTTAAGATAGTTAAAAGTTATATAAAATATTATATTATTTTTTTAATGTAATTTCATACTTATTAATAATTATAAAAATTCAACATGATGTTGACCACCGTTAATTACTCCTACTCTAACGATACTCCCTTTTTCCAAAATAAATGTTGAGAAAATAATTAAATATTCAATGTGTCATTATCTTAGCCATTTGAGCATTAATTTTATCGGTCAACCCATTGCCGATGTCAACTAATTATCAAATCAATTTACAACAGCACACTTTTAAAATGCAAAATTAAACTAAAGAGCGATTAAATTCAATTAAACTGAACTAAAACCAGGAGGAAATAAAAAAGAAAAAGAAAAAAAGAAAGGCAATACGTATTAGATAGCATACTAGTGTAATACCCGTGCCTTGAAGGCACGGGAGCTTGATTTATTTTAATTTGAACATCATTTTATATATTTATATAATACTATATTAATATATACACATGTTTAAAACAAAAATATGTATAAAGTATTTTTTTATAATTTATAAATTAGTTGGAAAGAGATACGATACAAAATTTGAAAATGATTTAATAAGGTGATGTATGTAGACGAATTATGAGAATATTGCAAACGGAAAAAAAAATGGAAACATGTCTCAATATTTATGGAAATATAGATGAAAATTAAAAAAAAAAAAAGGGATTTGATTCAAATCATATTTAAAATAGGAAACAAATATTTGAAAGTTTCCATAATAATATTGACCAATAAGAAAATCTCATTTGAATTAAAAAATTCAACTTTAATTGTGGACGTGACACGTCAGCAAAATGCTAGCAGAATTAATAATATATATATATATTCCAATCGGAAAAAAAAAATGGAAACATGTCTCAATATTTACGACAATATAACCGAAAATAAAAAAAAAAAAAGGGAATGGATTCAAATCATATTTCCTCAGGAACCCTAAATGTGCCAAATGGTCGTTGCCATCTCATTTTCGCATTCACTTCCCTATCATTCTGATATTCAATGCTCCTCTTTACCAAACAGTATCCCTCTTCTCTTGCCTCTAGATAGGGAGCGTTGATCAACTTGCCAGAAATCCTACTTCTTTTGGAGTGCGGCAGTTCTTGAATCGGACTCAGTTTCTCTCTACTTCTTAGATTGGAAATGTCAATCAACTTACTAGAAACCCTAATTCATTTCAAATGCGATAATTTCTGAATTGGAATCCACTTGTTAGACCTCCATTTATCTCCAACCCTAGACGACTCACGATCGGCCTTAGATCCTGCGTTCCACCATCCCGAGCGCGTGGACCACGTACGTCGTTGAAGCCATGACATATCAACCCCTCGCCGCACAAGGAAAGCTCCTGCAGCGATTAATGTACTGTGTTGTACTGTGCAATGTATAAAGGAAATTGGCCCATCGAATCCGCGATCTTCCATCTGTCCAGTTCCAATTTTATGATACTCAATTTCCATTACTGATATCAGTAATGAGATGAGACGATGACTTGCAATGCACATTTCCTTCTAAACCACATAATTGAAGTGGTACCTAATTATAACATTTTGTTTCACTTATATTGTATATATAAAATACCAAATTTTATTTTATTTTCATAATTTTATACTTATTTCTAATAATATTTTAACATAATTTCTTTTTAGCACATAGGTAATTTGCGGTTTAGCACATGATCACATGATCGCAACGATCATATGCCAAATGGTCAGTGCGACAACTTTTTTTTTTTCAAAACCACAAACGGGTCGCAACGTCCACCATAGGGGATATGGTCGTTGCGACCATTTTTTTTAAAAGTTTAATGTGGTCGCAATGACCAAAACCGGACTGGTCGTTCCGACCATAGAGGGTTTCGTAGCTCCCTAAATTCAACAAACAAACTAGGAGATATACAGAGTACTCTACTCCAATATGTAGGGGCTACTTTAAATTAATTTAATATATCTAAAGGTTGAAAACGTGGCAAATTTACACAAGTGGATGTCTAATCCATTTGGACCTTTTCTATTGTATTGCTTTTAGCTGACAGATGTGTACTGTTTTAGAAAATTCCACTGTTACCTACAATTAGACCCGTCAAATGGGTCGTTCGGGTCGGATCACTTCGGGTTTCGGGTAAAACGGGTCTCGGGTTTCGGGTTTTTCGGGTTGACTCGAACCCGGGTTTGACCGGGTTTCGGATCGATTTCGAGTTTGTCAATTTTTTCTTTTTTAAATTAAAAAAAAAATTACCTTCCATTTTACCTCAAAAAAAAAATATTACCTTCCATTTTTGTTTGCTGAAAAAATTCACACATTAATCATCGAAGTAAATGGCACAGCTCCATAATTTCCACCAACTATAAAGACCCCCAATCAGTTCTCATTTCGTAGCAACCAATTCCAAATCCAGAAAGCTTCAACTCTCTGCCATGGAGTACAACCGTTTCCTCCTCTCTCTCCTCCTCATCGGCCTGATCTCCGCCGCGACCTCCGTCGCATCATTCATCGGCGGCTACCAGCCGATCAAGGATCTAAGCGATCCGTACGTGGTGGAGATCGCGAAGTTCGCAGTGAGCGAGCACAACAAGGAGGCATCAACGCAGCTAGTCTTCGTCAAGATCGTGAGCGGCGAGCGGCAGGTCGTCGCCGGCACGAAATACAAACTCATCATTACTGCTACTACGGTGGGCGTCGCCAGCGACTACCAGGCCGTTGTCTACGATAAGCCGTGGAAAAAGGACCGGAGCCTCGTCTCGTTCTATAGCGTAGCGAATACGAATTAGGAATTGGGGATTTAGGTTTTCGGATTTTATAATTATGAATCTCGATCTACACTGGTAATAATGGATTAGAAGTAGATGATTTCGGAAATAAATGTAAAAGATTTGAGATCTGGTTTGAAGCTCAATCCCTGAATGAATGGTGTCATGATTGGATTGATTGATTTGATTGTGGGTGATGATCTTGTTTAACTAAACTGAAATTGAAATTGAAACGGGAAATATTGGAGAATTTTCAACTTCTTGATTTGGGAAAAGCATTTCCGTATAATGGATTTGATGATTTTTTATTTTTGGTAAGGATGGATTTGATGTATGATTTGGTGTAAGCTTTCGGAAATAAATTAGTGAATGAACGGTTTGAATCGATCAAGTTGGCGCGTTTGTACTTATAATGCATAATTACTTTGGGGATAATTATGAAAACTAGCATAAATTTTCAATATTGCAAAAAATATGTACTGAATTATGAAGAATTGCAAATAATAGCCCAAATCCGAGTTTTTTTTTAAAAAAAATTCCATTAAAAGTTTAAAACAATGTAGCATTGTCATTAATGTTTATTGAGTATTCAAAACCATTATTCTAAAAATTGCGTTCAGGGTCGCTTAGAGGTTACACATAACCGGCCCAACCAGTGGCGGCCGCATGATTTCCTAGAGGGGGGGCGGAATTTCTGGTCGAGAATTTTTTTTTTCCTCGGTATATATAATAAATAAATTTTAAAAAAATATATTGAAAATAAACCATAAATTATGGTATAAATATGATATTTTATTACAAAAATTCATAAAATAATTTAATAATTTATATATGTGTGTGTAGCAGGATTAAGATTTTTTTTTTAAATATTGAAAGAAAATTATAAATTTTTTAATGAATTTGTCATTGGTAAATGAAAAAAAATGATAGGATTGAAAAGTATAACAACAAAACTCATGAATTGTGGTTTAAATATGACATTGATAGTAAAAAAATTTCATAGAAGTAAACATTAGAAGAATTATTTAAAATATATGGGTAACATAATGAATAATCTAATGAACAAGGGTTTGCCTTTCATTTCGATTTTGTTAAGCAACTCTCAAGATCTAGTTTACTTGATTCAATTTGGTTCTTGAATCATGATAGTTTGTTGAGTGGAATTGGAAATGTTTGTTTTGAGCTTCTCGTTAATCATGAATCATGATTGTTAGTTTCTACTTTCTGAATCTATTTTACTGAATTCAGTTTGGCTTTCATTTCAGTTTTGAGATTCTTAGTTCTTATTTTCATGATTGTTGAACATAGTTTAGTAATCTGTTTATGGCTTTCATTCCCGCTTATATAGCCTTCAGTGCCTGTTTACAACCTTCTGTTTTTTGCTTTTACAGTTTTACATGACTTTAAACTGTGTGATTGTGAACATTGCCAGATTTCTTGTTCATCTATTCTAATTTGTTTATCATTGAAGGTTCCTAAATCCATCTGTTCACCTAAATCCATCTAATGATTCTAATCTAATTTGCCAGCCCTTGGTATAGATCTGTTAAGTATCATGGAAAGTGGCCTTATAACTGAGTGTCAATGATGTTCATAACAAACATCCCACGTCTTTAATGCAATTCAGGAAACAAGTATTCACATTTCCATTTTTTTTTTGTTTATGTTATGAGCAGAGTTGCAGGGCAATGTGTCACTGAAGAGGAACCAAGCTAGATTGAAGAATATAAAGCTTTTAATTTTAGTCTGTACATGTATTGTAAATTGTAATCATAAAATTAGATATTGAACTTATGTTTTATTTCGAATAATTTGGTTCCATGTATTTGAAAATGTTATGAACTTATATTCGTAGTGGAAACAATATATGTATTTCAAACAGGTTTTATATTTTTATAATGTATTGTTAGCGTAAACCATTATTTTTTTTGCATTTGAACTGCTCAAACGAGCCTACCGAGCCCGAACGAACGAGCTTGGCAACGAGCTTGAACGAGATTAGGCTTGTTCGTTCGGCTCGTTCGAGCCTGTCGAGCTGAGCTCGAGTTTAAAATTGAGCTCGCGAGCCGAGCTTGAGCGCGAAAAAAAGCTCGTATAATTTTTAGGCTCGAGCTCGGCTCGGCTCGTCTACCGTTCGAGCCAAGCTTGAACACGTCAAGCTCGGCTCGTTCGGCTCGAATAGCACCCCTAGGTATGAACCGTATGATAGAAAGCAATAAAACATCCTTTAATAGAAATTCAGCCCAATAATTGCAAAATGAAAAAAGCCACTAAAAATGCTACAAAACTTTTGACAGTTTCAGTCCATTGCCTTTTAATAGCTATGGTGTCATATATGTACACCATTCAAGCCCAATGATTGTGCACCTTGACAAAGAATCATCCTACTAAAATGGCTTCGGAATCGTCACAGTATCATCAATGCCCATCAAATGATCATTGCCAACCCCTTCGTTTTGTTCGTAGTAGTCATTCGTGTTGCCCTAACCCCTTCATCTTCGGTGAAGGAAGACTTTGCCTTTCAGTTGGTTGCCTTTTCCCCTATCTCAGATAAGATTTCATCCATGTCATTGAAGTAAGGCCAGCTTTTCCTGCTGTCTGCATCACTCTTGCTTTCCTGCTATAACAGATACAGAAGATGGTCAATCAAAGGATTATAAGCACAGGTGCTCGCTTATGCCTACAATGAAGGATTAGCAGGTAGTCACATACCTCGTATTTCTGAACTAGCGATGCCCAGAGGCTTTTACACTGAGCCGGTGTTCTGTTCATTCCATCAGCCGACAGGCTCGTTGAAATCTCTTGCCAGAGTGCCATCCTTCCCTTGGAAACCAGAAATCTTCCATGCGATTCCCCGCGCAGTCTGATTAATTTTGTGATCTCCTCTGGTTTCCATTTGTTTTTGTTTCGCTTTGTTGTCTTGGAAGGCTCATCAGAAACTTCTCGTGTCTCAACAGTCTCGTCTTTGTCCACTACTTTTTTCTCGTCTGTCTCGGACTGCACAGCGGAACCATTGCTGCCTTCTGCCAACTGATCTACGGAAAATATCGAGGAAAAGATATTTGTTTCAAAATCATCAGAATCCTGTAAATCAGGAGTTGCACTTCCGTCGGTGTCGGTGTCAGTGCTTGAAATCGGATCATCCCCAAATACCATATGTTCAATATCTTCTTCAGCTTCACCTGATAGAAATTTTAACAGCTTTAAACATGAATTCGTCAAATCAAAAATGCAACCGAGGATTTACTCGAGCACGAAGACTTCTGCTTGCATATATGCTACATAAGGAGGTAGATAGACGTTACCTTCGTTGTATTCCCGTGTGCTTGGCCTTTTCTTCTTTTGATGCTCACCAACTGCTTTTCTCAATGCAGCTGGTATTCCAAACTCACCACGCGACTTGCCTGATAACCGAGAATTGACTTCTTCAGAAAGAACAGCTTCTGGGTTTTCTGTGGCTATGGCAATTACTTCAGGCCTCTTTCCACTGTATTTCCTGACCATTTTCCTTAGTACTTCTGACACAGTCCGCTCCATATGCGCAAGAGGACAATTCACAGGACAACTCGATAATGAAGCATGGGCAGCTTTGTAGAGAGCATCTAGAAGCTTCCCCTTATCGAGCCACAAGCAACGCGTAGTTATTCTGATTTTTCCCTTCAAGCTGTTCCCTACTGTACCGGCTTGAGGGCGTAAAACTTCCATACTGAAAAGAAGCATATGATTGAATGCAATTGAAGCAACAAAGATTCAAAGGAGGTTAAACATAACTTTTCTTTGTTTCTTCTTTACCTCACTACAATGATACCATCAGATGCAATTCTAATTCTCTCTTCTACGCAGAGTTCAGCAGATGTACCGAATGCCTTGTCACCATCATTGTACATCAACTGAAAAGTAGAAACCAACTCCATTAGTCACAAAGACAGGTAAAGTTTCTTCAAGACACTGACATCACTTGCAAACCTGTAAATTCTCTTTCCCCAGGGAAATAAACCCATTCGATATAACTTTTCTGTTCCTTAGATGAGAGACTCCGAGCATCTCCCCATTCTTTATAACCTGAATTTGAAATCCAATCACATTTAGTAGTTAGCTAAAGTAGGACTCCTTTGTAAATGGAAGGAAATCTTCATAAAGTTGAATTAGGGAAAATGTTACTTTCTCGGGGTTCATAATAACATGGAACTGGAAACTTACAGTTGTATGTTGGACACCGGTTGATCTTCCAAGCAGTTCATGCTCTTTAAGAAATAAGAGTTCCCCGTGAATAGGCAAAAAGTGTTGCGGCTTCACAATCCTGAGTACTTCCTCCTTCAAAACAGTAGTTACCTAGTCAATACTCAATACTGCAATTAATCGTTAGCTATACTCTTCAACAACTAGTAAGATTTGCTAGAAGAGTTAAACAAACTAGCCAAGAAACTATCAAAAGTCTTGCATGAAACCCTGGGGAGGGACCATTGCACTGCACACCTCTTTTGTTTAATGATACACTAAGTAAATATACATCTCTGAAGGAAATATAATGAGTTTCAGAGTCTAGAGAATTTGTAAGTTCTTAATAGAGTGGAATTTACCAGTTCCTCGCGATGTGCATGGCCAGAAGTATGTAGCATCTCATTCCTTCCCATCACTATATTTGACCCAATGTCTGATATACGATTCAGCATCTTCATCACCCGGGTTTCATTACCAGGGATAACCTGTATGTAAACATGCATATACTTATTATTCGGCCATAATTCTCAATCTTCGCCTTTTATAGTACAATTGTCGGTGATAAATAGGGAGGGGGTGGGGGCAATAAATATCTATGGATTCCATCAAAACATTTAAAACTCATAATGTTTATTTTTAAAGGTGTACAATGGAATACAAGCTAAGTTGTGTAATTATTTATGTTGTCAGGACAGAAATCTTGGATTCAATTGTTGTTCAACTGACAGTGAGCACACTGCACTCGCATCCCAGAGCAAGCTTTTTGGCATCCGACAATAAACATTTTCTTACTAGAGGATTTCTCGTATAAGAAACAAGATAAACACGTGATCATAATATCATATATGACAAAAGAATATAGGAAGCATTTCCAGCTTGCCCTAGGTAGCACAGGAAAAGATTAGGAAGAAAATGCTGAATCGATCAGTCTACAGATAATGAACCTTTTACTTGAGGATTAGTGACTTGGAGAATCAGAGGTAATTAAGTGAAAACTGAAAACCGCAACTTGGCATCAACTAGCATTGGTACCTTTGCAGAGTATAAGACAACATCTTCTTTGCTTAATTTTAGAGAATGACTACTTCCGTATGAAGCAAGATTCAGGGCAGCACGTGGTTCTGCCTGACACAAAAATGAACCTTGTCATATGCCACGAAAAAAGGCAAGGGAAATCTACTGGATCATTGTCCACAAGGAAATTTTGCTCTCAAACATCTAAATTAACTTACTTGAGAGCCTGTAGTGACAATCAGCAGATCTTTTGGAGCATAGGCATCAATATCTTCCACCTTGACCTAAATAGGATATCCTTTTTAGATGCCATAAGTATGAATCAGGAACAACTGAGACAGAATGTTCTATAAAGATTAATGCAAAATTTTCTATCCAGTTTTTACTTGACAAACTGTAACCTCTCTTTTACAGATAAATAGAGTCTCAATTCAATGAAATGACTGTATTGTATTTGTATTAGACTAAAGTTAGGAAGCTCAAGAAAGCATAAATTGGATAGATATATTGAAGTAGAAAGAATGAGAATGTGCCAACAATCTTCCTAAACTTCTTAAAGAAAAATGTGTTGCTCAAATCCCGGAATATATACATAAAATGAAACTCAAAAGAAGACAAGGCTGGAAATTTTATATATAAAGAAAAAAGGAACAGGAAATGACACTCTCCCAAATATGCATACCAACGTCGATGGATCTATAGGTGCCTTTCCGTCCTTCCAAGCAGCCTCAAGATATGTCCTTAAGGACATTCCAACAAAGACCTGTGGTAGTCACTTTTAGAGTCAATGATGCCGTTTCACTATAGATATATGATTTAAAACACGGAAATTTGAAGCAAACATACCAACTTTCTGCCTGTTGCATCTGCTGCTGCTTTGATACTTCCAAGACGATGTATATTTGATGCAAACTGGGTTGTGATAACCCTTCCTTTAACTGCAGAAATACGTCTCAGCAGTGCATCTGCTACAACACTCTCACTAATTGTTCTTCCCGGAGATAATATGTTTGTAGAGTCACTCATCATCTATGAGGAATATTTTAGTACAAGTGATTGTTAAATTTTATTTGAGCAAGTAAAAAGCAAACATACAAAGATGAACAAAGATTAAAGAAGCTTACCAATGTAACTCCCTCCTTCGAGAGCTTTTCAAGTGCAACTCTATCAAACTCTTGTCCATCAAGCGGATTCTCGTCAATCTGATACCAACAAATGCATCAGAGAGGCTCAAGTGTTTTAAAGCAGCAAACCAGAATGTAATAATAAAAAGTTACCTTCCAGTCCCCTGTGTGGAGAATTGTACCATCAGCACAGCGCATAACTAATCCAGAACAATCAGGTATAGAATGTGTAACCCTAATAGGCTCTATCTCAAAAGGCCCAGCTGTGAATCTTCTATTGGTTCGAAAGACCTTAAGCCTTGAAGGAACAAAGATTCCAAATTCTTTCAACCGTTTCTTTATCAGCTGTTCAGCAAGGAGGGAAAAACTTGTGAGGTTCCCACATGAGGATTTAGCCATCTATTGTAGACTAACCTTTGTTTTAAATTACCAACACATAAACCTATGTTAATCAGAAACAATATCCTCAAACAAAAGGAATCCCAAACCAACAGCAAGCGATAAATCATGTGAAGAAATAAATTACTTGTTAAAAAGAAAATTTAAACAGCTCATCCTTTGCATTCAAGTAGGTGAATCAAAGTCTCTCCAGGCCTTTACTATATCAAAGGTATTTCTAGAATTAACAAATCAGACAAGCAGCCCAACTTGGAAACTTAAACTCAGTTTGCTATGCCGTTAAATAATTTACAAACTACATAAATGCAAGTAACAGTAAACTGATTTCTATTTCAAAAAAAGGATGCTATCTTCCGAAATTAAAACAAGCCAAAATCAAATCTGTCATCTTGAACCCCTCTTTTTCCCCTGAAAAGATAGTAAAATGAATATCCTGGGAAGAAAATTGCCTAAAAGAAACATCATATACCTCCATTGTGAAAGAAGATGCAAAAATTGGAGTGTGTGGATCCAAGGCCGGAATAACCTGCTCAAGGAAGAATACAGTTGATAGAGCATCAAACAAAGAATCAAAGATGCAGTAATTCCATAAATCCTACATATGGTACAGAATACTTCATTTCATAATCAGAGCTATAAACAACAATTTCAAGGACTTCCCAAAATTATGTCATTTTAGTGGTTCAGGCCTTCAGGGTAAACCATCTGCATATCTGCCAAGGTTATATAATTATTATCATAAAAGAACTGAGCAAAAGTCCTGATCTATCGATTTAGATATGACCATTATGAAATATGGTTTCATAAATAGAAGCCCTTCCCCATTAATGGCCCAAGCTAAGCTAGAACAAGTATTCACTGCAGTTTAGCTTTTAACTAGCGGTGCAAAGAGAAATAGAAAGCTTTACCCATGGTAATGCACCAATATGGTCTTCATGCCCATGTGTAATAATAACAGCTTCAATTTTGTGGCTCCATTTCTTTATAAAGGTGGTATCAGGTATGATCTTTTGAACTCCGAGCTCATCACAGCTGCAAAGCAGGAAAATAGTAAAATAACACAAATTCACAAAATGTCTGTGGCCTGCTTTTGATCCTTCTGACAAACCATTTCTCAAGTTTTGAGCTCTAGAGTTACTAGTTTTCAATTATTAGTTTTACTTAAGGCCGACTCCAGTCTCCACAACAGCCTGGTTTGTTTTGGTATGCGTACTGGTTTTATAGATACATCAGTCAAGTTATATAAACAGACAGATAGAAAAGATAACTTGTAACATCAAAAATGACCACTGACCAGTTTTTTTATTAAAAAAATAACATTTTCTTCATGTTTATAACTGTAAAGGTTTCAATTTTAGAAGCTAAAATAAGCCACTGATCCTAAGTCAATGCTTCTTTCAAAAGTGAAGCAAGGAGACCATTTATGCTTGCAAGAATCTTACAGATTATATCAAATTGAGGTCTAAATCAGCTAAGAAAAGATTCGTGGGAACAGGTCCAAATAAAGCTAGTGGATCTTTAAAACATGAGATTAGTATGACCAAGTGGCCATTACATATTTCAACCCCTCCATGAAATAATGATTTCTGCATAGCTGGTAAGGTAATATAACAAAGGTAACCAATTTAAAACAAAAGAAAAGAAAAACTTCATTCATGGATAAATGATAGAATAGCTAGGAGAAACCTACTCAGGAAACATGACACCAGCATCAATAAGGATGTAGCGATCATAATTTCCAACAAGCATACAATTCATCCCAATCTCTCCAAGGCCACCAATAGGTAAAACACGGATAGGTGGTCCACTAGACCCTTCATAGAATTGTTCCATCTTTCGTTTCACTGAGTCCTCCATGCTTTTTCTAGGCCCATCCATCCTTCCTGGCCTTTTACGCGGCAATTTAGATCCAGGTGTACCTGCAAGAGCATAATACCTTTCAGAAAAGAAAGCCTTAATCAAACGGAGGGTTACATTTTCTAAGGAAACCTATTATAAGAGGAAACTAAGGCCCCGTTTGGTACGAATGTAGTAATCGGAATGGGAATGGAAATCGGAATCGGAATCAAAAATGGGAATGAGTGATTTCCTAGGCATGTTGTTTGGTATAATATCGGAATGAAAATTTCACAAATCCAAACTAAACATCCAAAAATTCAAAGTACCAAATTTAAGGGCAAATCAATTCAATCTTTCAAATTAACAATAAAAATACACATAATCAACCTACAATTTCAGAAATTCAACAAAAAAATCATCAAATTTTAACAAATTTAAAGTGTGGAACTTGGATGGTGGGTGAGAGAAACCCTAACCGGAGGCTGGAGGACGGAAACCGGAGGCCGATCTGGACGGAGGATGGAGGAAGGAAGCCGATCTGGACGAAGGACGGATGAAGGAGGCCGATCTGGATGAAGGTCGACGGAGGAAGGAGGCCGATCTGGATTCGACGGAGGAGCGCAAATGTGGATTCGACGCGGGGAGAAAGAGAGAGAGGTGGGGAGAGGAGAACCACATCTGGATTCAACGACGGTGATGGCGGCGGCGGCTTCAGATCTGGACGTTGGTGGTGGCGACGATAACGACGAGCTTGGACGGTGGTGGTGGCAGCGGCGACGGCGGCGGGTTCGGATCTGGACGGCGGCGCTAGCGACGAGCTTGGACGTTGGTGGTAGCAGCGGCGACGGCGGGGGGTTCGGATCTGGACGGTGGCGCTAGAGGTGGAGCTCCAGGGAGGAGATGGTGAAGATGGGGGGTTTCGTGGGAAATTGGTAATGAGCCATTCCCTGGGTTTTTCATTGGAATGAAAGGGGTTCAAAATTGGGAACGACAAGATCCCTGGAATCAGTTTAATTTCCATTTTTTACCTACCAAACACCAAAACGGGAATCACTTATTTCCATTCCCATTCCCATTCCCAATTTCGGACCATACCAAACAGGCCCTAATTATTATTTTTCAAGTCCTCAAGCAAGTAAATAAATCTTAAAAGGGAACTGTGACAATCTTAAGCTTAACATCTACTTGTGATGATAAGTTCACAAGTGGTCTGTTGTATCAACTTAAGATGCAAGAGAGCTTGAAGAAGTAAGCTATCTTCCAGCATAATCCAAACTTTAAATCTCAATCGGACAGTGATCTTAGCGAATGACATGTCTGGGTATTGACACAATAGCAAGGCTGACATGAACCACTACAAAATGCTGAGATATAATCCAAGGCCTAAGGAAACCTAACCCTCCAAAGAGATATCCAAATCCAATGACCCTAAAGCTCCTAGTAAAAATTCCAGATTTTTGCTTGTAGTTTGTAGCCCATTAGTTCCCTTTCCCCCATCAAGCAATATAATAATCATTCCAAAGACCAAAAGTATCAGTATATACACAATACGTTCATAATTCACCATCTACTGCCAAATTATCCGCTTTCCTTTTACCAACAATCCAACAGCAAAGACCAAAGCATGAATCCCTACTTCGAATTTTTCACCTTTTTACAATTGTACACATTCCCCAGTATACCATACATTAACTATACCTCTAAGAAAGCTCAATTAAACCCAGTTGAGGTTATTACAGCAAGTTCAGAAGAACTCCCCAGACAAAAGAAAGGAATCAAACAACGAGAAAGATGAAGTGAGAAGAAACAAACTTTGAAGCTGAAAAGGCGTACCCACGATAGGAGGAGTCCCGAGAGAGCAAAAAAAACTCCGTCTGCCAGTGATGTTGGGGCGGTAAGGGAGGCGACAAGGGCAAATGGGTATGGCCGTGAAAGCAGCCATTCTCAGAGCCCTCGTAGGATTGCTACCATACAAGAATGAGATTCTCAGAGCTCTCGTAGGATTGCTACCATACAAGAATGAGATTAAGCGAAGAAGTGAGAAACCCAACTGGGTGCTGGAGAGAGAGAGATTTTTGGAAGGGTGAAAATATCTTTGCCTCTCTTTCTTACTCTCTTATCGGCTGAAACTGGAGAGAGCGATGAAGAGATTGAAGAGGGAAATGGGAGAGGCAAATTGACAAGCGTATCGGCACGTGACTCAGGGCCTCCTGCACGTGATGTCGAACCTTGAATTGGTAAATAAAGAGCGGTCATTTCGGGGTTCGAATCGGGGACATATGGGTACTACCCACAAGTCCTTTCCAGTGAGCCATTCCGGAATGGTTACGTGATGTCGAACCGCAAACACTGAACTTAAAAAAAAAAGTAAAAAACGATTTCTCTATCCTTGGTTTTTTTTTGGTGTGGTATACACCACAAATCCAAACGCTGAAAATGCACGTCCTTAAGGACGTGTAAGCCTTCTGACTAATTAACATTTAAAAAAAATTAAATAACCCCTTTTAACCATGCACGTCCTTAGGACGTGCATGATTTGGGGTATATATAGCCAGCACGTTTTTTTTTATTAGAAAATAATTCGGACGAAAATGACCTACTAGAATTTAATGGATGTCATAATAAAACTCTCTAAGTGGAAAAAGGGTGGTGACATGTTATCAAATTGGGTTGTGTTTTTTTTATTGTTGTGGTGGTTTGTGAGGGAATGAGATTCCCCAAGGTGGCTGGGAAAATAACCGAGTATATTCATATTAGAATGGAGTTTGTGAAAGGTAAGAAGAATGTGGCCGAAGCTTGGTGGTTAAATCTGATTAAAAATTGGGGTGCGTCCTCCAATTTACTCAGTTCAATGTAGGACCTAAAATATTATTAGCTCATTAGTATGGTTCCAACAATAGTAAGTATAATAAGGATGTACGGAGTGATTTATAAGTGATTCAAGTCCTACCCATGTCATGAGCAACCTCGGCTTACTGGTAAACATGCCACAACAACTTAAATAGTGGCAATATTTGGTAGTAGCACCATATATAAATGTGACTCGATCTCAATTGTTTGTTAAGTTAAACATGGTTTCAATGCATTATTTTGACTTGACAAAAAGAGTCTTATGGGAAATTGTTAAAGAGTCTTTGAAGGAAATTGATATTGGTAAAATATAAAAATATCTATCTTGAAGCAATGAAATAAAATAAGCAAACCCTACAAAGATATTCACATAATGTACCGGTGATGGGACTTCACGATGAAGCATATCTGAACGTGAAGATTTCCTTTTGTGAGGCCTCAACCATTGTCAAACTCCGCTAGACAGATGGCTATGTGGCTGCCTTAAAATTGAATCCAGGTTGGTCTGAGTTCAACCACGAGGGTTCGTGAATTATTGATGATTTGTACCTTGTACCAAATAGTGTACTAAACTATGACACGCACTTGTTTGAAATACTGGAAATAACCTAACATACTTTAATGGATGTCATAATAAATCTCTCTAAGTGGGAAAAGGGTGGTGAAAATTTAATAATTTATCAATAGGAGCGTATTTTTAATTGTTGTGTGAGGGAATGAGATTCCCCAATGTAGATGGGAAATTAACCGAGTATATTCACGTTAGGATAAAGTTTGTGAAAGGTAAGAAGAATGTGGTCGAATCTTGGTGGTCAAACCTTAAATCTCAATCGGGCAGTGATCTTAGCGAATGACATGTCTGGGTATTGACACAATAGCAAGGCTGACATGAACCACTACAAAATGCTGAGATATAATCCAAGGCCTAAGGAAACCTAACCCTCCAAAGAGATATCCAAATCCAATGACCCTAAAGCTCCTAGTAAAAATTCCAGATTTTTGCTTGTAGTTTGTAGCCCATTAGTTCCCTTCCCCCCATCAAGCAATATAATAATCATTCCAAAGACCAAAAGTATCAGTATATACACAATACGTTCATAATTCACCATCTACTGCCAAATTATCCGCTTTCCTTTTACCAACAATCCAACAGCAAAGACCAAAGCATGAATCCCTACTTCGAATTTTTCACCTTTTTACAATTGTACACATTCCCCAGTATACCATACATTAACTATAACTCTAAGAATGCTCAATTAAACCCAGTTGAGGTTATTATAGCAAGTTCAGAAGAACTCCCCAGACAAAAGAAAGGAATCAAACAACGAGAAAGATGAAGTGAGAAGAAACAAACTTTGAAGCTGAAAAGGCGTACCCACGATAGGAGGAGTCCCGAGAGAGCAAAAAAAACTCCGTCTGCCAGTGATGTTGGGGCGGTAAGGGAGGCGACAAGGGCAAATGGGTATGGCTGTGAAAGCAGCCATTCTCAGAGCTCTCGTAGGATTGCTACCATACAAGAATGAGATTCTCAGAGCTCTCGTAGGATTGCTACCATACAAGAATGAGATTAAGCGAAGAAGTGAGAAACCCAACTGGGTGCTGGAGAGAGAGAGATTTTTGGAAGGGTGAAAATATCTTTGCCTCTCTTTCTTACTCTCTTATCGGCTGAAACTGGAGAGAGCGATGAAGAGATTGAAGAGGGAAATGGGAGAGGCAAATTGACAAGCGTATCGGCACGTGACTCAGGGCCTCCTGCACGTGATGTCGAACCTTGAATTGGTAAATAAAGAGCGGTTATTTCGGGGTTCGAATCGGGGACATATGGGTACTACCCACAAGTCCTTTCCAGTGAGCCATTCCGGAATGGTTACGTGATGTCGAACCGCAAACACTGAACTTAAAAAAAAAAAGTAAAAAACGATTTCTCTATCCTTGGTTTTTTTTTGGTGTGGTATACACCACAAATCCAAAGGCTGAAAATGCACGTCCTTAAGGACGTGTAAGCCTTCTGACTAATTAACATTTAAAAAAAATTAAATAACCCCTTTTAACCATGCACGTCCTTAGGACGTGCATGATTTGGGGTATATATAGCCAGCACGTTTTTTTTTATTAGAAAATAATTCGGACGAAAATGACCTACTAGAATTTAATGGATGTCATAATAAAACTCTCTAAGTGGAAAAAGGGTGGTGACATGTTATCAAATTGAGTTGTGTTTTTTTTATTGTTGTGGTGGTTTGTGAGGGAATGAGATTCCCCAAGGTGGCTGGGAAAATAACCGAGTATATTCATATTAGAATGGAGTTTGTGAAAGGTAAGAAGAATGTGGCCGAAGCTTGGTGGTTAAATCTGATTAAAAATTGGGGTGCGTCCTCCAATTTACTCAGTTCAATGTAGGACCTAAAATA
>OY998256.1:76059627-76143616 GCA_963922045.1 Persicaria maculosa | reverse complement strand
CATTTTCATTTGACTTGATGTACTGCTCTAGATGTTTAATCTCATTTACAATCACAAACCCTAATCTCCTAAATTGATTTCTGGCCCAAGGAGAACCCGAATGTGAATTTTTGGGCCCAAGTTTTGTCTTGAGCCCAAATTAACCCAATAATAATAATAAAAATAGGGATAGATTTATTTTATAATATGGAATAATTATAAATATTTAGTCTGTAAGTGGTTTAAATGGTTTCCCAAATTATGCCCAATTAACCCAAGTTTTGTTCTTCTTGCGGTTGTGCTTCATTTGCTCGTGTGGTTTGGTGTCCGTCTGTTGGTCGTGGTTAGTTTCGGTAGAGGAGCAGTTCTGCGGCCCTGGTTGATCGACGTGATCGTGTTGGTGGTGTTTGTGGTCTCCGAAGATCCTTCATCCAGGTGGGGGGAACGTCGTGTGATCCACACTTCCTCAGGTGTCGCCTTTGCCTTACAAGGATTGCTGCTTTTCGTCTTTCCGGCGGCGAGACATCGTGTCAGCTAGTGCTGTCCCATGCGCTCGCTATCCACTTCTCCACGACGATTTCCTTTCTCTCGATGATGTGTCCGCTGGGGTCTTGGGTTTTTTCCGGGTTTTCTTTGGGTGCTCTTTTATTGTATTTTATGTTATTTTTCTTATTTCGTTGTTGTATGTTTAGACGGCTTGCCGTCTGCCGACTTTGTCGGCCTCTCGAGGTCCGGGCCTGTCCGGCCTCGAATTATTTCCTTATCAAAAAAAAAAATACCTAACCCCATTTTACACCAGAAGAAGAAAATAAGTAGAAAGAATGTTAGGTGGCGTAAGCCAGAACCTGGGTTTCTGAAAATGAATTTCGATGGCTAAACTGATAGATCAGGACAATCTACAGCAGGGTTTATAATCAGGGACCACGAGGGAAAGATGATATCGGTGGGTGCAAAGAAGCTAGGAGGTCAATCCCCCCTGATGGCAGAAACCATGGCCTTGCAGCTAGGTCTCCACGCAATCAGACAGCTTCAACGTACAAATGTAATCATAGAAGGTGACTCTAAAATCGTTATAGACTGCCTACATGATAGTAAAACCTGTCCATGGGAAATTGAGTTAATTATGGGAGACGTTAAGAGACAACTTACAGAATTTGAACATGTGTCTTTTTCGCACGTGCCCCGTGAGGGTAACAGGTCGGCTGACAAGGTTGCACACCTTGGCCGTCTTGTTAATGGGGCGGCCTTGTCATTACACAATGATCTTATTGATCTCGTCCGTCGGGATGCAATCGGTTAGGACTTTTTCCAACCGAATTCTTACCTATTCAAAAAAAAAAAAAAACTATCTATTTCTATGATCCCTGCCTCCGCCTCTTTCTTTGGGTGAAAATCTAAGGTTTACCTTGCTCCCTACCACTGGGTGGAGCCGGTCGGCGCAAGCCGGTTTACCTGGTACTTGGCTCTTGTCGGCTGGGTCACGTGTTCGGGGTTTGCCACCGAAGGTGGGTTCCTCGTCATAAAAAAAAAAACAACTATCATGTTATTATGTTAACTAAAAAACAGAGTGTTGTTGGCCACAACCTTTCCCATTGTCATTTTATTAAGCAGTATTTTTTGTCTCTAGTATTGGTATTCTTTGATACTGATACTGATGTTTTTGTTTTACTCGTATAGTTTATACTTTATGAGCATTTTTCTTTATAATAAATTTGTTACTATTTTTTAAAGGGTGAAGATTATTTTTCAGAATTATTAAGGCGAGATTTTTTTTCTGAAGAATAAAGGTAGAAGAAATGGAGATTTTTAACATGAAAAAATCCCATAGTTTTTGACGAAATATGGATTAATTTTGGATACTATAATAAAAAATGACAATTATACCCTTACATACTCTCATTAATGAAAGGAGCCTTCCAGGCAATTTGGGTGATAAGTTTTCACTTTCCAATAGGAAACAACAACAGACTCAGTATATCCCGCTCAGAGCAGGGTCTAGAGGGTCGAATTGTACACACCCTTGCCCCGACTAGGTCGAGAGAGTATTTCCTAGTGACCCATGACAAAACATATAGGAAAGGTGATAGCCCCATTCTACAAACTATACTTTACAATAAATATATAAAAACAAAAGGAGAAACGGTGAAAAAGATGCACGTAAGGAAGTTGGGATAGAAGAAAAGTTTTAGTGTTCGTCAACCCGGATGGCACTACTCCATTGTATCCTATCGCGCGTCATCTCCTCATTGAGTCCTAGAGCGGCTAGGTCATGTCTAATCACTTCACCCCAACTCTTCTTTGGACGCCCTCTGCCCCGACGAACGCTATCTCGATGCACTTGAACAAAGGGAGATTTTAGCACCCATTCACCTCATTGTAAACATGCTCTTAATATATCGAACATGTCTAATACGTCGAATTAGTTTCATTTGTTTTTTAAAATTAATAGGTAAATATTGATTTGGTTGGTTGGTAATATAAAAAAATGTGATGTATGCAATTTGTAACGGAGTGGAAGAGAGCAATCATTATCAAAGAGGGATAATAATAGGTGTCTTAGAACATACCTATCATTCTGCAACCTTTTTTTTAAATTAATAGGTAAATATTGATTTATTGCATTGTCTACGATTTTCTATATTGCCGTGTATCTCTGGCTTCATTTGAGTGTCTAATTCTTGTTTTACTTATTTTTATATACTTTCATTATCTTTATAATATTTTTGGGTCACACAATTAAAACACTCACTTAACTTTATTGGAAAAATACGGAGGGTACCAGAGGCGGAGCTAAGGGGGGGCATGGGGGAGCACGTGCCCCTCCCCTCATCCGACAAATTATCTAGGTGTATTCTCCTCGTCGCTGGCTTCGTTTTGATATATAATACGTCCTAATCCGACATCTGAGTAAAAAGTTATGAATGTTTGAAAATTGTAGGTGTATTAATCACTTTAATTTTATTTCAATTGACTATAATACTTTTATATTTTACTTAAATTGACATTCACGTATTATAAATCATCTCGAGAGCTTCGAAACCATAGGTTATATTACTTATTTTGATAATTTGGTAAGAAGTTACGCAAGTTTCAATTTTTTATATCTAGTTATACACTATTACACGTTAAGAATACAACAAGTTAAATATTGACTTGATGTTTATTTATTGTAATGTATATACTTATTTTGTTAGTTTTCTTTTCTTCGACTATTTAATTAATTAATTTATATTTCTTTATATTTTTCATTAGGGTTGATATGAACTGAGCAACTCGGGATTAGGTCGAAAAAAGCTCGACTCAAGCTCATTCACTTACACAAGCCGAGTTTGAACATGATTTTAAGCTCGGTTGAAAGCTCAGCTCGTTTGATTTAAGCTTGAATAGCTTGAATTTTATGATATTTCTAAAATTTTCTTTAAGTTAATATGTTATGATCACCAAGAAAAAACCGCTTAGAGCTCGAAAAAAGCTCAGTTCGAGCTCGTTCATTTACTAAAACAAGCCAAACTTGAACGAAAAAGAAAGCTCGTTTAAAAATTAGGTTTGGCTCGAGCTTGTTTAACAAATGAACCAAGTTTGAACATGTCAAGCTTGGCTTGTTCAGCTCGAATAACACCCATATTTTTAATGGAGATAAAATAATAGAGTTTTATCATAAATCGAAGTCATGTTATCTTAAAATAACATCATTTAATTTATAATTATCATATTATACAAAGATCGTTATGATACTTTAATCTAAAACGACACCGTACATATAAAATCGTGCCCCCGCTAAAAAATTCCTGGCTCCGTCCCTGGAGGGTACAGTATATGATTGTTTTATACAGTACAATTTGCAACGGATAAACTCAACTGAATTCTACAAAGATGGCCGAACGAACCTCTCCACGTTGGCGGTGTTTGGTTGATGAACTCAGCTCCGATTTTGAACGTTTCCCCCTTCCAAATCTTCCCAAAATTTAATGAATTGATCTCTGAAATCTTTTGGAAAACAACAAAACCCTCATCTCAATATCTCACAATTCAGGCTGACAGGCCACACCAACTCCAATCTCCTCGTCTTCCAGCTTCTTCTGCTAAAATCCCAAACCCATCCAAAAAACCAGAGGTCCAAAAGGACCAAAACCTCCATAATCCCAGTTGCCGGTCTCCATCATCATCCCCTCAATCATCCCCATGTTTCTTTAACCGTCGGCGGTTTTCCGGTCTCCTCAATCATGGAGAACGAGCCCCTACTGCCATTACTGAACCCTAGGACAGCGCCCCAACCAACGCCGCCGCCTCCGTTGCTCCTGTCATCTCTTCCTGAACATGAAGAGCTCTCCCATGGCTTCACCCCATCCTCGTTCAAGGAATACCTCATCTTCGGCCCCTCCATCGCCGGCGAAGACCAACCCTCCCCTTCTCTATTCGATGCCCTAACCTCCCACCACCCCTTCTCCAACTCTCCCGATCCCGATTCCTCCTCCTCCGGCCACCAAAACCTAGAACAGTCCTAACATTTCTCGCCGGCGGCGCCGCCCAGGGCGAGTCTTCACCGCTCCAAGACCGCGCCCGCCATGGCGGTGATTAACGATTTGCAGTACCCTAAGGTCGCTGCCAGTAACAAACCCGACGAATTCTCATCTCAATCGGTTGTGAAACAAGCTGTGTTGCTGTTGATTGTGTATCTTGCGTTAGGAGTAGTGATTTACTGGTTTAATCGCCATCAATTTTCTGCATCCGAGACCCATCCGGTTGTGGATGCTCTTTATTTCTGCATTGTGACTATGTGTACTATTGGGTATGGGGATATTACCCCCAGTTCAAACGCCACCAAGATGTTTTCGGTCTTGTTTGTGCTGGTTGGGTTTGGGTTTATTGACATCTTGCTTAGTGGGATGGTGTGCTATGTGTTGGATTTGCAAGAGAGTTATCTTCTTAGGACTGTTAAAGCTGGAAAAGATGTGGGGTCAATGATTGTGGATGTGAAGAAGGGGAGGATGAGGATCAGGATGAAGGTTACATTGGCTCTGGGGGTTGTGGTTCTTTGCATTGGGGTTGGGGTTTGTGTGATGCATTTTGTTGAGCAATTGGGGTGGTTGGATTCGTTTTATCTCTCAGTTATGTCAGTCACCACGGTGGGGTATGGTGATCAGGCGTTCAAGACGCTGCAAGGCCGTCTGTTCGCGTCAATTTGGTTGCTTGTGTCAACGCTTGCTGTTGCCAGGGCGTTTCTTTTCTTGGCAGAGGCTAGGGTTGATAAGAGGCATAGGAGGGTGGCCAAATGGGTGCTTGGTCAGGACCTTACCGTGGCTCAGTTTATGGCTGCTGACACGGACAACAATGGCTTTGTGAGGTATGCATATGGTGTTTGAAGCTCATTGATCTCTTAGTCTGTGTGTGTGAATTGGTGCATTCTTAGAAATTTTACTTCTTATGCTTAGTTTAGTTTGTTATGCTCTCTAGTCTTGGGTCCCAACTTTCCAAAAAGAGCTAATTTGCCTACAGATTGGTAATATATTTCCTACAAATAAGCTTATGAATAGATACAAAAAGTAAAATCACTACATAGTTGGTCACTCTCCCCATCTCTTTGTCAAATTGACTTAACATGTTTGGATAAAATGCTTTCTGTTATCAATATAAACAACATTTAAGTGAAGATATCTTAGGGATAAAGCATTGGATAATTGGTCTGATGAAAATTTGTTTGTTCTCATGAGTGTGTTGCCCAGTGAGCTTAACTTTCTTGATTTGTGAGTATGCTTGAGGTGACTCGTAACTCGTTGTACGAAAGTAAGATTGCTTTTTTTTTGCTTAGTGTATGAGAAGAAAGTGGTGGCATGCTTTATGAAAAGCTCTATTTTTTGGTGGGGGGCCCTTGACAGCAATGGATACTGAATTTTCCACTGTGTAAATCTCCACAGACCATAGTTGATTCTGTATGGAGAATAAGATGATTTGATTTCATATAGGTTAGTTTTGGTAGCAACTTTGAATGGACTTCTTTCGTTTACTTTTTAAGTTTAAACTCCTTATACTCGATTTAGTGCACCTAAACTAACTCCTGGACTTAGCTTCCCCAGATGCTGCATTTTCTTTAGATATGACTGTTTCTGCTGGATTCAAAAGATTTAAAATATGTGATCAAGATTTAGGATACTCTGATCCATATTCCCCCCTCTTCTATTATTTTCGCTTTCTTGTAATTTTTGTTTTGCTTGTTTTTGTGGCGAATTTTATGGATGCTAAAAGGATTATTCCATGTTACATTCCTGAAGGAGGGCAAAAGTAAGACAAAGGAGTATTTCATGAATAAATATAGTATACTATCTTATATGAATGGGATGGCTGGATTTTACCACTTGGGTGACCTGTTTTATACTAGTACATAAACTTCTTAAAATCTGTACTTTAGTCTCTTGTATTGCAATGTAATCTCAAATACAACTGCAGAATCGGTAATTGTCCAATTTTTTGGGTTCAAATTCTGATATGGGTGTGAGACAGTAAGCTGTTTAGCTCGAGAATTTCATTGGATAATGCATTTATTCATGCCCATATTTGTTGTTCAGTTCATCTTGGCTTGATTCTATCTTGCTTTGCATCGTCATTGTGAAGATCTCACTCATTCGTCTGAGTTTTAAGCTTGTATTAGATTAAAGTCCCTTGCTTTTGGATGCTTTAAAATTTGATTTCATTTCAAGCATAAAGTCATGTTACTGCCTCAATGAATATTTTACACATTTAATTTGCTTAGATTGGATATGTACCTCTGCTTAAGAAAGCTGAAACACAACCTTTCTACATCACTTGAACAATTAGCTGTTGATTCCTTGAATCCTAATTGATTGCTTATCCTTAAACATTCAGAAGATATTGCTAACAACTTCCTCTTTTCTTTTTTTTTGATGATTCAGTAAATCAGAATATGTCATATACAAACTCAAGGAAATGGGAAAGGTATCAGAGAAAGACGTGCTCCAGATCTGCAGGAAGTTTGATCAGCTTGATACAGGGAACTGCGGGAAGATCACTCTGGCTGATCTAATGCACAGCCATAACACTGGGAAAACATTTTGAGTCATATAAACTCGAATTCAAATGAGGTTCTTATTTAGATGGCAGACGGAAGGAAGGCCTTGTGCTTCAACCTTCACCCGAAACCTCAACCATGTACATACAAACAATACGGGGAATCTTTCGAATGACTGGCTTTAGAACAGCTTTTCTGCCCCTCTGTACCTGTTCTGGGCATCTGAAAGCTCACTTGGCCCATCTTCGTATTCAGAAAACGAATACTTGAGCGAAAAGGTACTGGCTGAAAGAGCTCGTTCGTCCCCCTTGTAAGGTAGCTTTCTCGGTTTTCATTTTATCAAAGGTCTTTTAGTAGATGAAAAGGAAGCCCAGTTTCAATCTCCTCATTTGAAAGAGAATGAATCAAGGAGGCTTATTTGACAGTTATTTGTATACTTTACCTATACAAGTGCTTTCAAAGCTATACCAAGGATAGATCTTGATTGAACACCACTCCTTTTGTAGCTCACCAAATACTACAGAATGCAGTCGGGAAGAGGTAATCATAATGGTCCATACAGGTCGATGCAGCCTGACCCGAACTGTAATTTACAGATTGGTCCAGCGTGGGGAGACCCTTAAACTCCAAAGGGTCGGCCCAAAGACCCACCTTTGGCTTGAACTTGAAGATGGCACCGTTGTAGAACATCCTCGGTTCAAGCCAGTGAACCAAACCAAGCCTTTTTTCAGGTCCTCACAAACACCCAAATACCCAATGGTTCAAGCCAGTGAACCAAACCAAGCCTTTGAATTTTTTTTTATTTTTTTTGAAACAGAAAGAATTCGACGCATTAGAATGGTGTTTGGATCATTTATGAGTGTACTTTAGCCCCTTCTTGAGCTTACTCGCTATAAATGGCCGGCCTTGCATGAAAAAGACATTAGTTATGTCATACAACATATAATGAAATATAGGAGGTGAAATTCATGTTTTGTGTGTGAAGCCCAACAAAAAGTGAAATTGAATTGGTAAAGATATAAATTGAGAGAAGGCAAATTTATCTTATTTTTTTAATCCTTACTATTATAAAAGAGCCGGAAGATAGCACTATCCAGCCGTTCATAGCCAATTGTTAAAATTCCAGATCTAACGGCGGAGGAGAGTTTTCAATTCACCGCTTTCTCTTTGCCCTCGTGTTCCACCGCCTCTGCTTTCCACCGCTCAGCAGTGCTCTCTTACCTCGCTCTGTCTTCACTCCGTCGTCTTCTCTTCTTCCTCAAATCTCTTTCTCTGTTGTGTTCTTGGCCCACCACCTTCGACCATCGCCTGTGTCTTTTCCCTTTGTGTTGCTCGACACCTTCTACAGGTTAAGGAATTATGTTCTGATTTCAATTCATACAATTTCTATTCCTTTGTGAGTTTCTTGTAGTTGTTTTGATTTTTTCTTATCGGATTGATGTTCAGGATCTCGCCTGATTCCGATTTCATCCCATATTCGTAGACATTCAACTCTTTGGTGAAAAAGCCTTGTTGTTGTTGCTATAATTGGTGTGGTTGATTAATTGTGAATCTTCTGGCCATGGCTACCAATTGAATCCTTCTCATCAGAGTTTGTTCTCCCTCTCTACCCCTCTTCTCTAATTCCCCCAATTTTAGGTTAATCTGTCCAATTCTCAGTAAGTTTGTTGTGAAATCATGAGCTCTACTTATTCTGTGAGCAAATCAAGACTTAATTAATTAGTTCTCTATAAATTTATTTGTGAAGTGAGAACAGCTCTAGGGGTCTGCATTTGAGGAATGTGTATCCTGATTCTTGAAATCCGGAAAGAAATTAGTTTTTAGTGATTAATAATCAGTTCTATGGACGAGTGCTTTGGGTTTTCTATTAAAATTCATTAGGCAAGGTCTAATATATTGTTCTATGTCCTTTGAGCTATAGCTTGGTTGTCTTATCATACAATTTTAAAGAGATCATCTTAATGACTTGTTTTTTTTTTATGTGGATGTCATTTGTTTATACTTTGATTCTTTTTTTTTTTATCCGTTGTTAATACATTGCTTCCGTTTAAGGATGATTTGCAAAGTTAAGCTTATTTTTGCAAATGGCCTCTTATGTTTGCCTATTTAGCTACGTTTCTGGCAGTTTAGTTGGGGTTTTAATGTTTTATCATTGATGTTGTTTACTCTTGTAAATGCGCTCTATTGCTCTTAAGGACCCGAAACACTACCCTAGGATACCCGAGATGGCTGGTAAGTGAAATGCTTCCCATTTGATGTCATCAAACTGGGTTCCTTTGGCATGTGGATTTCAAGTAATGTGTTCATTGGAAATTGTAGCTGTTTTCTGATGTAATTTGCTTTGAGATTATGATTTGGATACTTGAGACGATGAGCAACAGAAATGTAATACGGAGTATATTGGTTCTCTAGGGTTTTATGCTTTAGCTCTGATGGTAATTAGTCACAATCTGATTTCAATAGAACTCCTGCCTTGGCTTATTGTATTAATTATTCTTAGCTGAATTGCTTAATGGCTTGATAAAGGTCCTTCTAGAGTTTAGAATGAGTAATCTTTGCCTGGGTTATACATTTTATATAACTCTGCCTTCTGTGAATGGGCTGTGTAGATTTTTGTTGAACTTCCATGAAATCAAATTGTTTAGGACTGGAATTACTGGTTTGAGTTTTTCACTCTTCTATGAAGATTTATTTTAATTGTATTATGTTTTTATTTTTGTTTTTGTGATGGATTTTTACATGTTTAATGAGAATTAAGTGAGGTTGCTTCTAAGCATAGGGATTAATCGATTTAATTGATGGAAGTTTATACACTCAAAGGCAGGCCAACACTATGTCAAATACAGAACTATAGCTGCATTTTTTCGTTCACAAATTATATCCTGCTGCATTTCCTCCCTCAGCTTTCATAAAATAGGGGAACTTGGAATAGCATCTGCTAAACTAAATATAAAGCATGACTTGGAATGGCTAATCAGTTGACATTATCACGACTGGTATGTTTCTAATTCTCAAAGATGAAGATTCCTGAATTATCAATTTCAATAAAAAAAAGAGCTAATTTGATCCAATTAGCTAAACTTAGAAGCAAAAATTAGGTTCCATAATGACAAAATTCTAGCAATCAGACAAAATAAAATTGTAGGTTGTCATTACTTTTCTTTTTAAGGACATAGAAGCATTTAACATTAATAATCCAACCAAACATAAATCTAAATCCTCTTAAATTTGGGGTGCCTCGGCTTCTGCTTCAGCTGCTTATGCCTCCCTTGCAGCCCTCTCAGCCTCTGCAATGGCGGCTTCTGCCTCCACAACTGGTCGTGCTGCAGCTGCAGAAACTTCATAGGCTGGCATACTTCTCATACTTTGTGGTTCTTGATCAACCATTGTCTTTTCTTTTCTTTTCTCTTAAGAAATTTTAGGTTTCCTTGTTTACACTAAACATTTTTTAATGTGTGATTTTTGTTACAATGGTTTTTTGTGATTAATTGTATATTGTAGTTGATATAATAAAGGATCGGTTGATTCTCCAACCTGCATCTGTATGGAGTTTAGAATTAACATCTCCTGGGTCCTAATGCTCTGTTTCATAACAGGGTGAGCAACTTATAGGGGCTGGAAGCAGCTGTGGAGGTAGTGGCTGAGTTCCTAAACAAGGCAGTGAATCCTGTCATAGTCGGCGGCCCCAAAGTCCATCTAGCCAAGGCCACTTCCATGTTCGTCCAGCTAGCTGTCGCTTGTGGCTATCTACTGGCCATGATGCCCTCTGCAAAAGGGATGGTCCTGGAGCGGTGAGCACTTCGTTTTGCGCTGAGATCGTCGAATCTGTCGATGCATATGTCTTCGTCGGTCCCATGTTTAACGACTGCAACTCAGTGGGATGCTCGTCCTTGCTCGAGAAGGAGAAAACAGACATAGTGCATCCTGACAGAGTGGTGATTGGCAATGGCCTAACTTTCGGGTGTGGTTTGATCGACTTCCTTTAGGCCTTGGCTAATTGGATCAAGAATAACACGAAGTTGCTCGCTTTATCAACTCCATACCCTGGTTTGTTCTCCCAAATCAATAATGTGATCAATTTCATTTTTATTAAAAGAAGAATAATATCCATCTTAACACAACCTCACATGTGGTCACAAAATATGACTCGGAGAACTTAAATACGAAATTGTCAAAATATCTGAGTAGTAGTTATAGAACTAACCAAAACACACCTTGTATGACCGGTTTTTATATCTTTTAACTTATTTGGTGAAACATGACTATGGTTAATTATCCTCCATTCTCCATTCGATTATTATACCAGTATTTTTACAAACTATAAAACCCTCATCGTTATGCCTACTCTTTCCACCTAATCATCTAGACATTTATCCCCATGTACTTGGGTCCTCTGTTTTTCCACCCCTTTTGGGACATTTGAGTTTTATACTTTCATTTGTATAAATACATTTGAGCAATTTATTCCCCACCGTATGTATATTCAAATGGTCCAATCCAACCAACAATCACCCATTTTAGTTGTTCCTAATTCATTATTAAATTTGGTATTGATCATTTATGTCTATTGCTTTGTTTTGTTATCTTACTTTTCATTTAGTGTGGCTTTTTCATATGCATTCTATTTTTTCCTTTCATGATCTAATTCGTATTGTTTTTATGGTGTCAGTCTAGCTCCTTTTTTTGTTCGACTTGGAATGGGGTCTCTTGTTTGTTTTTATGTCGATCATTTTCTTACTTTTGCTTTTGTGTCGATAGTATCAACATCTTGTTTTCATGATGTGTATTTAATTATTTATGCATAGCAGAATTGGTGCTACCAAGAATTGACTTTTTAGGTCTTTGATCTCATAACTGCTAAAAATGTGCAGTAGCTCATGGTCCAATAGCTTATGGCCTTCAAACTTGGGATGTATGCGAATAATACCCGGCCCGGTGTCTCAAGGTAGCAAGTTTTATAAAATCCCAACTTGAGATCTCAGCCCTTCATTTATAGTTTTGTAAAATTAAGGGACCAGATCAGCTCTTCATTTGCCCCATCAACGAACTCCCTCTAGACCAATGTATTGAATTCTGCTTTATTATAGGTTCTGTCAGTATATTAACATCATGAATATCTATAATGGATATTATTTGGGAAGTGTTAGTAAATAAATTTACAATGGAGCAACATGACAGACAAATAGGACATCAATTTTTTAAAAGGGATTCTTTAACTAGCTTAAAGCCTTGGTTCATCTCGTTTTCCTGTTCTGAAGTTAGTGAATGTGCAGTTGTGGACTGCCTGCATGAGCCTTTTCTGAACATTTCGCTTTTGATAATGATTCAATCTAACATTTTCTTCTGTCATTGCTGGGTGTGTGTAATTGAATTAGGGCTACTCTTATTGCCAATTGGTTTTAGAATTAAACCCCATTGGGTTATGTATTGGGCTTCAACTGACGCTTGATGCCCTCATACGGATGTTATCTATTCTTATCTATATACATCTCACCTTAATATATATTCATTTGCATTCTCAATTCTCAATCTAAAATAGCATTCTCTGGAACAAATACCTGTATATATAACAGGAAGCAGTCATGTAATGAATCACTCATTCATCACTCTTATATGCTCTCCAAAACAAACACTGATACAGGAGTAGGCTGAGTAGCAATGGAACTAGAGGATTCCTTATATCTCTTACTAAGAGAAGTTAGTATTGGCATCGATCCATACGAAGTCTTTCAAGATTCTGAATGGGCCCTTCTAATTGGAGCAAAGCCCTGTGGACCTGGGATGGAACGTGCTGACTTGCTTCACATCAATGGTCAGATTTTTGCTGAGCAGGTACACCAACTGGCTTAAGTTTTATAGTGACATGAGTCCCAGTGAGACTCTCCATTATCTCCTCATCTTTGATTTTAATTTTTATAACAGGGAAAGGCTCTTAATGCTGTAGCGTCGCGTAATGTCAAGGTGATAGTGGTGGGAAATCCCGCTGCAATGATACTTCCTCTTGTGCAAGAATCCTCTCAATATTTGCTATGCAGGTGGATTACTTGAAATTGAAAACCAATAAGAGAATAGCTTCAACTTTAGGCAGGAATGTGAACTGTGAATGGTAATAAGCAATGGGATTAAAGAGAACACTCCATTCACTAGCTTGCATGTAAGCTTAATACTTTAAGGAACTTAGGCATAGCTAAATTCTTTTTCGTCTTTTCCGGATATAAGAGATTGTTTCCATGAAAGAGGTTTCCCATACAAATATTTCACAACACGTACACTAGAGGTAGAAGATTACCTTGTAAAATTCCATTTAAAATAAGCACATATAAGATATCTTGTTCTTCAAGAGGAGTATATAAGGTATTAGCTACAAATGGATCTCATTTTACCTTGATTTAGATTTTTTAGCAATTTTATGTTTTTGCCTTTCATTTTAGAAATTTGCTTCAGTTTCGCCTTTCAATTTTCATTAGGAGATCCATCCATGAGTTAGGATTATTGTTGGTCTCATATCCACATGATCTCTTTATGCCTCTTTGTCGCAAGTGCTTCGATTTGTGATACGTTTATTACTTTGCCTTTAAGAGTTGAGACTGCATGCTTGCTGCTACTCTCATTGGTAATTTTGGACAGTTTATGGACATAGCTGCTTCTGTTAACTTGTTGCGTTGATGAACTTGGAGCTCAGCACAGAGATGTCCACGGAAATGGAACTTCGTTAGTAGGCACTGTACCGGTTATCTTGTTTATAGTTTTGGAGAGCCGAAACTTGGATTCCGTTCAGATTGGAGATGAAGGGCTTGCTCACTTTCTAGGTTGCTCATTGGTTGAGATTATGTTCATTCTCATTTCTGATATGTTTGTGGAAGAAAGATTGGTCACTTCTTTCAACCATATTTTGACACACTAAACTTCTTGTTCACGACATTTGCCCTTCAATAATACTGAAGTTGGAAGCAGGTTGCATTCTCTCTCAAAAGTTTAGCATGTTTCTTCTCCAATGCTAGATTTTCCTTCTCTTCATTTTCTGAAAGTTTTAAGGGCAAGGATACATTTGACAAAGTACATAATTTTGTTCTATTTGTGTTATATTCTTTTTTAGGGAGTTTCTATTTTTGGTGCCATGATGTTGTGCTATGTTGCATCTAAACCTGCAGACTCTTATGTAGAGGCCATGCCTGAATTTGTGTTACAGTTGTAGTTCTTTGCTATAGAGTAGTATGTTTCTTCTGTTGTTAAAAAGTCAAAACGCCAATTTTAACTAGATTGTAACAAAATACTGCGATGGTAGGCGCGCATCTGCGCGCCCTAATTACCTAGTATTCTTAAAATAAAAGAGTTTCAGCCTATATGATATCCCTACTTTTTTTTACCTTTAAATCAATCTATTTTTTTCCTTTACTTTTTCTTCTTCTTCCCTTTACCAATCACATTTTCCCTTTTATTTTTAATATATTTACAGGCTTACTTAAAGACATTGAATTTAATATAATCTAATGCTTACTATTAATCTATATGACTACATGTAAATATTTATATATTATAAATATCTGATTTATATATACTACTTAATAGTATATAAGTCTTTATGATGATATGACATAACCAATCATTTTAGATATTGGTTATACCATATCACATTTAAACAAAGTTACAATGATATTACTATTTTTACTAAGTGATTTAAATATCCATATTTATGTATTATACTTTTACATGAGATTATTTTTTAAATAATTTTTTGAGATATTTATAAGATACATTTATGGTAAAGATTTTAATGAATTTTATCTTAAATTTTATTAATATTTTATAATATTATTTTTTATATTATCAAGATTTTAGTTTAAAAAATCGCGCCATTGGTACAAGAATTATACTAGTTAAACTCTTAAAACAAAAGAATTTTGGGCAATTTGCAAAACTAACCCAAAAACCCGGACCCCTTTGCACCCCCTATCCACTATCCAAAAAAATTGCAAAACTAACCCTCACCCCTTAAAATCTCCGGTTTCCTCACCTGCTGCAACCAGTGGAGAGAGAAAGAAAAGCAATAGGACATTTATTGTCCATCACTTTCAGGCTTCAGCCATCTAAAACTCATTCTCTCTATGCCTCTCTCCACTTCTCTTCATTGAAGAGCTCCATTGAAGAACTTTTTTATTCTTTGATTTCTGTCGTCTATCTCTCTACCTTCGAGGGTGACGGGATCTCCATGGGAGCTCGAATTCGACCTGCGCCGCTGGTGTGAAGCGTCGCCGGAGCACCGCTTTGGTGCCTTCGTTCTTCACCTTCGTTGTGATGGCTTTTCCATGTCAATTCGAGGCGAGTGGAGGCCGGATTTGGAGTAGAGGAGGTGGAATCGAAGTGGAGGAGCCCTCGCAGAGGCTTGGTGAACCGCTTTTTTTTTATTGATGAATGAACAATATATCAAGTTTCCACTCTATGGTTTCTTACCGGACATCCTTTGGTACTCTACTGGACATCCAATGATTTCCTACTGGATACCCTATGGTTGTTTCCTGTCTTGCGTGTTGTTCAATGAATCCAATTTTGCATCGTCGAGTCCAATAAAAGCTTCCATGACATTAATCAAAATTTTTCAATGGGGGTCATTTTTCACAAACTTTTGGAAATCATGCATATGAGCACATAAATCAAAATAATGAATTCCAAAATAGCCATGTAGCAATTTTTAAAGAAACAATGCACACATAATGTCAAATAAATCAAATATGCATAAAGTAAGCCCTTCCCCCACCCCATACTTGAATATTACAATGTCATCACTGTATAAAAACAAGGGTAAAGAAAGAAACTCACAAGACAGATGTGCAAATTGTCGGAAAAATCGAGTGAAGTGGTGCTGCAGTGCTCCTCGTCGACAAGGCAACTCGATCTCGAAAACTTCTCGATGTCGACAAGTCTTCTCGACATCGAGTAATTTTGTTGCCTCCAGGGTGATTCTTCTCGACCACAGGCTTCTATTCGACATAGTTTTGTCGATGTCGAGAACTTACCTCCATGTCGACAAGACTGTAGCTTTTTCATACCTGCAAGATTCGTTAGACAGAAAATATCCACAATAGAAAAATCCTAAAAACAATGTCCAAAACCTAAAAACAAACAAAACAACAATGTCTGAAAAAGTCCAAAATAAAAGTTTATTTACAAGCTCTAGATTTTATAGTCGCTAGGCCGACTTTCTCCTTTAGGCTCATGGTGGCATTTTTAGAGCTCATGTAGCTTGGGCTTCAAACAAGACTCCATTCTTGTCTTTTAGCTGAATTCCTCCTGAATGGATCTTGTTCACCGTAAATGGTCCCATCTTCTTTTTGTTGAATTTGTTAGGAAACCAATGATCCCTTGATTTAGAGACATAGACCATGTCTCCTATTTCGTATTCCTTTGGATCGTCATCGGAAATCCTGCATAAGCGCACATACCAAGGCAAACCTCTCCCATGTATAGATAAATCATTAATTGAAATAGGAGAAGAAAGATTCATACCTTGGTTTACCTTTGTAGAAACGGAATCGGGGACCTTTGTATTTGGCTCGTCTGGTGGACTGCAGGTTGAGGAAGGAGATGTCGAGGAGGCCTGGATCTTGTCGACATCGACAAGAGTTGTCGACGTCGAGGAGTCCTCGATGTTCAGTGGCTCGCTCGTCGATGAAGGTGAAGTCGAAGAAGCTTGGATCTTGTCGACATCGACAAGATTTGTCGACATCGAGGAGTTTTTCTCGACTTCCAACTGACTGCTCGTCGACGGCACTGGTGGTTTCTGATTTTCGTTGATGTCGACTAGACTACTCGATGTCGAGGAGTTTTTGTCGACTTCAACCCCATACTTACATCCTGTCAAGGCATCCGAAAAATAGTTAGTCCATAACGACGTACCTTGGTCTGTGTCGAATGGATTCTCTGTTTCTTCTTTTAGGATTGCCATGATATGGAGTCAATCACAAGATTGTACCTTTTCTAGTTCTTCGGGAGTCATATTTCTTACCTTCAGCTTTATTGAAGGAATACTCAATTACCTCATCGCTGATGTTGAAAGTGAGCACTCCCTTCCTTACGCTTATGTTGGCATCCACCGTTGCCAAGAAGGGCCTTCCTAAAATAATTGGACAAGCAGGATCTTCCGCCATATCAATAACTAAGAAATCAGCAGGGACGAAGAACTTACCTACTTGCACTGGTACATTATCCACCATGCCTGTTGGGATGACCACCGTGTTGTTTGCCATGTATAATTTAGCATCCACAGGCTCTAAGGCACCTATCTTGATCTTGGACCATATTGATAGAGGCATAATACTTACACTGGCTCCAAGATCACACAAAGCATTAAATTTATATTGACCAAATCCAATGGTTATAGCAAACTTACCTGGATCTGGTCTTTTCTCTAGTACGTCCATCTGATTGCACTCCTCTGCGATCTCAGCCATTGACCGCTTTTTGCTCAGAATCTCCTTGAGGAACTTGACATATGATGGCATTTCATTAAGAGCTTCTGTGAAAGGTATTGTGACATTGAGCCTTTGAAGCATCTTAATGAACGTTGGAATTTCTTTTCTGCTGGATCCTTTGGAGATTTTGTGGGGAAAGGCAGCTTCTTTTTCTGATTCGGAGCCAGAACAGATGTCGGAGGCGTAGCGGTGTTCTCGACCTCGACGTGATTCTCCTCGACATCGACAAGATTCTCCTCGATGTCGACAAGATTTCTCGATGTCGAGGAGTTCTGGTGTGCAGACGACGATCGACCAAGATTCTCTTCGATGTCGACAAGATCCTTCTCGACATCGACAAGATTTTTGTCGACGTCGAGTTGTTCGTCAGTGCCGTCCTGTTGCTTTCCGACCTCTTGCTCGCGTAGTTGATGTCCGCTCCTGAGTTTTACAGCAGCGACATGTCCAGTAGATTTACCTTTAGGGTTAGGTTCAGAGGATCCAGGGAGCGTACCTGATTGTCTGGGGACGCCAGCTGCTAGCTGTCCTATCTGTGTGTCAATCGATTTTCTCCATATATCGATTTCCCCAAGCCTAGAATTGACTCCTTGCAGCTGAGTGTGGATGGAATTGATAGATTGCCTTGTGTCTGAATGATTCCTCCGCATCTCCTCAAGAATTGTCTGCAGATCATCTTTCTTACCTTCTCTGTCAGGGTGACCAGGAGCTCTGTAAGGTGGGGGATTCTGGTGCTGAGGCGGGCGATAATAGCTCCAGTTCTGGTTCTGGTGTGGCCCTGAGTAATGTCCCCCTGCATATCTTACCTCTTCGTGGGTTTCTGCTTGCTGTACTTGCTCTACGTGTGGGCAAGCAGTAGTATTGTGCCTAACAGATCCACATTCCAAACAAGGCTGATCTTTAGATAGGAATTTAACTTGTTTGGTTAGTCTACGTACCTGGTCATTGTGGAATTGTGCCCTAACGTCTGGATCAATTTCCTTTGATGGCACGTACAATGGCATAGATGGGGCAGGCCTTTCATACCTTTCGTCAGAAGCGGCCGCAGAAGTCCCATAGGTATTGTCGTAGTTGGCCAGTGTCTCAAATACCTCCCAAGCTCTGCGTGGAGTGTATCCAAGATACTCATAGTTGGTGTAGTTGTTGATCCTATCTTTCGTAGGTGCATCCAGGCAATTGAAGATGATTTCCTGGATGACGTAGGGCGGCTGTCCATGTGTAGGACAGGATTTCAGAAGCCTTTTGTAGCGTTCCCAGACCTGTGCCAATGGCTCACCTGGCTTTTGTCTGAAAGCCGTTATCTGTTGTCTGAGGGCAGCTGTCTTTGCAGGAGGAAAGAACTTGTTGAGGAATAGTTCTTGTAGTTCGTTCCAAGTGCGAATTGATCGTGCAGGCAATCCTTCCAGCCATTGTTGGGCCATTCCTGCAAGGGACCAACGAAACGCTTTTAGTTTTAGATATTCAAGATTGGCACCATCAGTTATAGCTTCACATAAATCTACAAATGTGGTGATATGCTCTAAAGGACATTCATGGATGCTTCCCCTAAATTGACTCCTCCTAATTTCAGTAATAAAAGAAGGACGAATTTCATAATTAATATCGGGAAGAATGATCGCTGATTCTGGAACTTCCAGAGTAGGATGCAGATACTCCTTGGCGTTGGCTGGGATGTTCCCTATCCGATCCTCAAGTTCCCTTCGTGCGTTGATTTCGCGATCTACCCTTTGCTGCCACCTTTGTTGATTCTGTAGATGTTCTGCCTCTCGTCGGGCAACTTCAGCTTCTCTGGTGGTAAAGGCCTCAATTTGCTGTCGCAGTTGCTCAAGCTGCTGTGCTTGTGTGAGCTCGACCGCATTCTCCTCGTTGATTTGCGACATCTTCCTTAACCTTTATCGAAGGTGGAAATATCGCTCTGGTTCTAGAAGTGGATCGATAGGTGTGCGATCAGTTCTTCGCATGCACCTGGAAAAAAAAACAAAAAAGAAAAAGCGCGTAAAAAGAAACTAGAAAGCAAAAAGAACTAAAAAGGGCGCGATTGATTACTTCCCCGGCAACGGCGCCAATTTGACGAGAGGGTTTCCCGACCAAATAAATTTGTAGTCAAGACCCCCGCTATAGTATAGAGGAGTCAGGTTCGATCCACGAGGAAGTGTGTCAGCGCCCGCCTTTTCAGTTCCAAAGCCTCTTCGATCTCGACAACAGTAAAGAACTCGACCAGATTACTCGACCGAGTTTTCCTCGACGTCGAGAAACTCCTCGATATCGACAAGAACTCGACACAGAAGCACTGATCGACAAAACAGAAAGCAGAAAACGAAACAAAACCAAAGCAGAAGAACTCGACGTCGACAAGACTAACTCGATATCGACAAGACTTGTCGATGTCGACAAAACTTCTCTATGTCGAGTAAAAACAGAAACTTTAAATTGCACCTTTTCGAACACGGAACACGAATTTCGATGAAAGAAATCAATAAACTTAAGGACTTCCAAAGCTAGGGTTTCAACACCACAACAATAACCATGCAAAGTAACACATAAAGGCATAAAAGATCATGCTTTCCATCTAAATAACTCTCGTTATTAACAAATAGGCATATAGAGGCTTTCGCATAAACCCTAATTGTTACTAATCCTTTTCACATAATTAATCCAAGTTGTATTAAGATCACTTTCGCTTCAATAACACAAACAAGGATCACCTTCAACTCTCGCAAAAGAATCATGCTCGCAGGGATAGAAGACAGATTGCAATCACAAGATTGTACCTTTACCGCATTACCTTACATGGCCACCGTCGGGCTCACCCCGGCCCCGGAAGTGGGTGGACTACTCGCTCTTCATCACAATAACCAACATCTTTGATTTAAAGGAAATAAACTGCATTAACTAAATTCAAAGCTTTTACAATCCCGGCAATCAACTTTCGCAAATTGCCAAAACCTTAAAAACCTCAAACTCCTAAACTAACTCTTCTCTGTGGAACTAATTGTCTCTCTGAAATTGAATTAATAAAAACCAGCCCCTAGGGCTTTATTTATAGTGTTCAAACCCCGCTAATCTAGGATAGAACATCTATATCTATATCTAAAAAACTATATCTAAAGCTTAATGATAAATAAATAACATAATGTAATTAAATAAACTAGATAGACTAGGATTATATCTCATGTGTTGACATCTTCTTGGATAGATCTTGATAGAATGACGAATCTTAGCTTGCAAGCAATCTCCTCGACATTCGGACTTCTCCTCGATCTCGGCTTCTGGAGTACTCGACAAATCTTCTCGACATGACTCCTCGACATCGACAAAAGTTGTCGATGTCTTTGTCTCGAATTATCTCGTAGTCGATATCGTCTTCCAGTGCACATGTCGAGTAGATCGACAAATCTTGTCGATATCGAGTAGACTTCTCAGCTCCCAGCTCTGTTCGTAAAACGCACTTTCCCGCTGCCTCGGTTGTTGGATTGACGCATATGACCATGCGTTGGAAAGCTCTTTCCGAGGGCTACAACTTTCATGAAGACATCACAGCCTGATTCAGAATGATGAATACCAGAAATTGGCCTTCTCTCCAGTTGCACCATTCTTGGCTTCTCCATGACTTTCCTTTAAGCTCCAAAGTGCGTCCGATTTCTGCGAAATATAACAAAAACTTGTGTAGACCTCCATATATTGCAAATAAGTGTAAACTACACATATTCTGTATCATTTAAGCCTAAATGCGTGAAATGCATGCAGAAATCGATATAAAAGATGATGTAAAACATGGCAAATTAGGCTCACAACATTAATCACGTGCCAACACGAAGTGGGAGGCCTACAAGGTTAATACGAGTACTACAACCAAATGTTCAATAAAGACAACCATCAAAAGGGAGCTTACAATCCAATCATAACAACGTAAAGATTGTCCATCTGTTGGAGTCCTAAAACCTTAAGTTTACCAAGTATAGAATTGAAGGAGTCTTAATATAAATACATACCAAAAGTACGATTCAAACTACTACTACAAACCAGCAGTCCTACATGGAACATAAGAGAGAAACATCGAACAATCAGGAGGCAGGGCTTCCGGGCGGGTGTGACACAGAGGGCTTCGCTCCTAGGGGTGCTTGGGTAGTTGGTGTGCAGTGGGTGAAGATGCGGGCAACCAACATGAGACGATAGTCTGCGATGAAATTGTCATCAAGGTCGGGAAATTCTGTGGCCCCCAACGCTCTTTGTTCGATGAAAAGAAGAGTGTACACACCACATTCCCCGCTGCGTAGACATGCAAATCACACGGCATTACTATCACATGCAAATGAAGGATAATGAACCTCCAATTACCATAACAAAACATAAGAAAGAAGGACATACGATTGCTTGTTTTGGGGTACTCCTTCCATCCGGGTCAACTGGAAAGGCTTGGGTAGCTTCTCCCAGAACTGCGTGGAGAGCTGCGAATGTTCAGCGATGATGCGGGGGACGAGCTCCGTAATGTATCGGAGGTCTGCGGCAAGATGACAGTCATGTATGAAACGTGTGTCACAATCATACAATTTGACGATCCATTCATCGAGGCAAAGGTCCATGGCCAACCAGTGCTTGTTCCGGATGTTGATTAGGGCAAGGATGGACTTCGCTTCTGCCCAGGACTTACCATGCTGGGCAGGAGAAACATCGTCGAGGAATTTGAGCATGATGGAAGTGACGGTGACTCTCGATGGGTCTGTCTTGTCTGACGCCCACTCCTTCAAAAACACTGACCAGTAACAGTCCATGATTACAACGTCTCCAAACTTGGTTGAGTCAGCCTGCACGTTACCCCTAAGGATAGCAAGGTTTGTGTGATACAGCTATGGATTTGGAAACTTTAGATGACGGTGTTGAAAATCAACCCTCTGAATTGCCGAAAGCTGCACTCGCGTTTATTGATGCTATTAGGAAGAACCGGCTGGCCCAAAAGCATCTTAGGAGTCAGATGACGAAAGTTGAAGCGAGGATGGAGAAGGTCAAGGAAACGATAAAGGGGGTTAAGATCATGTTGGAATTTGATGTACAAGGGAGGAGGAAGATGACTGTGAGAAGGCAAGATGATAAGGTGCAATTGATTTCAGGCCCCAAAAGGGGCAAGAAAGTGGCTTCTGCAATGAAGAAGGGCCCAAAAGAGAACTCCCGTGTGGTCAATTACAGGACTGCTTTTGAGGAGTACCCTCAGTGGGTTGCGAAGGAGAGGTGGACGAAGCAAGAGCAGGGTAATCTGCGGAAGGGCATAATCCAACAGCTTCAAAAGTGTTTGCTACTTAAGTCGATGGATCAAATGAATGAGTCTGAGGAGGGACCTGGATGTTCATATGGAGTGGACGAGGTCATGTCCAAGATTGGGAATCTTAAGAAGGATCCAGAAACCTATAAAAGAATTAGATCATTTCTTCCGAATGTTGACTGGGAGGATTTGGCTTCCACCTATGTCCCCAAGCGATCTGGGCGAGAATGTCTAGCAAGGTGGATAAACTTTGAAGATCCGTTGATTAAGGACCAGGACGAGGGCTGGACAAGCCTGTAGGATAAATGCCTCTTGCATTTTATCCAAAATCTGGGACACAATTGGGCTGCTGTTGCTGAAGCTCTAGGGACTGATAGGACCCCATTTCAGTGCTTGACACGATATCAGAGGAGCCTTAATCCGAGCCTAATCAAAAGAGACTGGACACCTGCTGAAGATGCTAATCTCACGGCTGCTGTTCAAACTTATGGCGAGAGTAAATGGACAGTTGTTGCTAGTATGTTGGAAGGCCGAACAGGTCCACAATGCTCAAACAGATGGTTGAAAACCTTGCTCCCATCCAAACAAAAGAAGGGCCGTTGGAGTCCAGACGAGGACAAACGTCTGAAGATTGCTGTGATGCTGATGGGTAGCCAATGCTGGAATAAGATTGCTGAATTTGTGCCTGGCCGAACACAATCAAGATGCAGGGAAAGATGGGTGAACAATCTTGACCCCTCTTTGAACCTTGGTAAGTGGAAAGTGGGGGAGGATGCAAAGTTGAAAGAGGCTATTAGAGTACATGGGTATTGCTGGGCCAAAGTTGCGACATGTGTGCCTCCACGAACTGATAATCAGTGCCGAAGGAGATGGATAGTTTTATTCCCAGATGATGCTCTTCGAGCCCAGGCTCAAAGAAAGGTGGAAAAAGCTGCACTTCCTTCCAATTTTGTGGACAGGGAGCCCAATCGTCCTTCTCTCAGGGCAAATGATTTCATACCATTGGCCCTTGAATATACTAATGTGGAAGATGCTGATAGCTCGAGGAAAGGGAAGAAAAGGTCAACCAGAGGGAAAAAATCTTGCAAAATCAGCGATACAACTTTCTGCAATATTCCGAAGAAGCCTAGATCATCCCGAAGATGTCGGAGGGTGGATGTTTGTTGGGAAGTTCCAGTGTTACATCTTGGCCATTCTTCTGAAACGAATGATATGTTACCAAGTAAAAGAAGAAAGGCTAGAGGCTTTGATTTCAAGCGGAATAAATGTGCTGAAAATGATCTAACTTTAGCAGATTTAATGAGATCCTTTAAAGCAGCTCGTAAGAAAAGAAAGAGAGGGGAGGATAAGACTAAAAGTCGAGGCAAACATGGTGAGGTAGAAGTTAACAGAGAAAGTAGTGTAAATAGAGATGAAGATGCCGGATCTGTCTGCACAAGTGGTTCAGTGGTCAGGGGCAGGTTGTCCTCAGGAGCCGAATTGGATAGTTCTTCTGTCCTGTCAGGAGAAGAACATCAACAGGAGGGCTCTTCGATTGGTTCAGGATCTGAGCTGGTAAACTGTTCTGATGATAGCACTAAGCACCATGATGGGGATGAAACTGTTGTTAACCAAAGTGCAGTCACTAGGAAGCAGCTGAAAAGGAGGAAGCGAGTGGACCCTGTGGAGCCAGAAGAGTGGGAAAATGTCCCATTAGCAAGTCTATTTGGGAAAACTGCAAAGTTGAGGAAAAGGAAGTTATAGCTACATCATATGCTGGCTAAGCTTGTAGGGAATTTGTTGTTAATCAACTGATATTTATTACTGATATTTTGACACTTGGTATTTTTCGGCTGTGATTGATAGTTGGGAGAAATTGATGCACACATTTCTCATTGCTTTTCCCATCTGATTTGCCTCTTTTCATTGCTTTTCCCATCTGATTTGCACTGTAAAAGACGCAAGCAGGTTTTGTTGTGCTGGAGGTTGTATATTTTGCACACATTTCCCATTGCTTTTCCCATCTGATTTGCCTCTTTTCATTGCTTTTCCCATCTGATTTGCACTGTAAAAGACGCAAGCAGGTTTTGTTGTGCTGGAGGTTGTATATTTTGCTTTCAAATAGATGATCCAGTTTTGATGCTATAGAAGACCCTTTGAGTTCAGCTTTTCTGGCAATCTTTACTGTCCTTTCATTGTCTCAGAAGCTCTCAGGTTTGCCACCTGAGACGATTTTCCACCCGTTGCTCAAGGATAACCTTGTGGCCAAAGGGCTAGTTCTCACATTTATCACTGATCTCTTCAAAGAGTATCTTCTTCCCTTCTTCCAAGCGATCAGCTGAAGCTTTCTCCGAGCATTTTACGTAAGTCTTGTAAACATGAGCATATCACCAATATTCTGTTATTACTTGCCGGTGTCATACATCTGCTCCATGTTTGATTTCAATTAGTTGGTTGTTTACTACTTTGATCGTCTTATTTGAATCATCTAGCTACTTCCATGTGACTATGACTTGAGCATTCTGAGTGTGTTACTTTGAGTGATCCAGAATGGAAAACGATGCATTATTGTTGATTATCTTCTGATTATGGTTCATTCTGACATACAATTGTTTGTTTTATACAGCAAAGAAGGCATGATCCCACTGGTTGAATACAATGAAAAGAAAATATTCAAGGTGAAGCTGAAGGAAATGAAATCTGCATTGACCACTCAAATCTCAGAAGAAGTTGATATAGATGAAGTCATTGAAACGGTTAAACATCAGTAAGAGAAGTTAAGCTTCCGAACGCTGAGGTTGTGAGTGTTTCATGGGATGTGATCATGGATTCTGTTCAGTGGTCAGGGAAAAACCAGCAACAGAATGCAAATTCTGCTCTGCGTCAGGTATTCTTTTATCTCATTCCACACAATATATCCATTTTGCTGATATTTTTGGGTCCATATGTAGCATGGTATGAACAATATCATTGTTCTTTCTTCAGAATAACTCATGAATTTGTTAATACCCTTGGATGGCAGGTTAAAACGTGGGCAAACTGCTGAATACTTTCTGTACGAGTGGGAAGCTTGAGCTGGAGCTTATTTACAAGGTTCAGATCCAATCCTACGGGGATGCCAAACTGATGAAGCTGTTCCCAGAAATGGTGAGGTCTCTTTATGACCTTAAAAAATTTCATCTGTTTTAAAAATGAGCAATAAATATCAAATTATTGATGAATCCTTTCTTTAAAGAGGTTTATTAAAAACTTCATCTGCTCTTGGTTTAATGGTTTTCCCATGTCCACATCATGCCTGTTTTGTCCCAGAGATACCTATCCAGTGATCTCCTGATCTCTAATGATGTGTGAATCTAATCAGCTCTGTTATTGTAACCTGAGATGGTACATTAGATTATGCTATTTTTATAGTTCATCTAAAGTGAAATGTGGCAAAATTTTCTTGCAGAGAGGAGTGCAACTTTTTCTACAATGGGACATGATGCAAGGTGTTGCAATGCTATTACAGAATCGCTATCAGAGGCAGAGGCTATACACCCGTATAGCACTAGGAAAGGTGCCTTCTCTTACACCATGAATCCTTTGTTTTCATTGTCTGGATGGTCCTTTTGTTGATAGCTGCGCAACTGAAGTAGTTTTATGTTGGCAATGGAGGTATAGCCGGAAAACAATCATAAATTGAAAGCTAAATGATTTTTTTTGTGAACTGCTAATGGTTATTAGCTCAATTACAAATGATTCTTTAGTATTCAAAAATATTGGCCATGTCATATTTTGGTCAAGTGTTTTCAGTCAGTGCCGCTTTTTTATGGCCTCATTTTGTTGACTCCATTCCCTCATGATAGATTGACAGCTTTTTCTTTTTCATAATAAGCAATCAACATCAATTGCCTGATGTATCATAGAGGATGAACCAAAATTCTTGAAACACTTGGTTATCTTAGCACTTCCCAGTACAATCATGGAACACCCTGTGACAATCTTTTATATAAAATTTGTAATTTTTCTCTTTTTTTTAGTTATGCAGTTGTGCCTTTTCTCGTCAACATATCCGTGGTTTTAGGAGTTTGATGTATAAATACATACAGGCATTATATTCCTGACTGGTTATTACGTGTATTGCCAAACCTACTAATGTAATGAAAATTATTTTTTGATCTATTTTTTGCCTGGAAATACTTTCTATACATTCAACTGCAAGAAGCATAAAATAATCCCCCTAGTAATGATTTCAAGCAAAGAGGATGGATGTTGTTGGGGGAGAATCAGCTGGAGTCGATGGCCAGTTATTGCTACTATGCCCCCATACTATTCACTTTGCAGGTATTCAGACCACTGAGCTGATATCTGTTATCACACCTGGTAGTCTGATATCAGACCCGGTGGCATATATTATATTCTGATCATAACACAGTAAGAGATGGAAAAAAGTTCAATATATTGAAGGAACTGCAAACACATTGAGGTTCTATATAGCAGACAGTGAAAGATCATACTTGAATTGCTCGTTGATATGCACATTGAGAGCACTTTCTACTTTCTAATGCATTTACCAATCTGTGTTGCTGTCAAACCGCATTTGCTGGAGTCATGCCTGAATGGCAGTTAGAGACAGAATGCATGCTACTTTTCACTTGACATTTCTACTTCAATCTACCCCAGTTTGGCAATCACGGTGTTTCGTGTGTTTTAGTTCAGCTACTAGTCTTTAGAAACAGCTGGCGACTCGTGATGAAGGTGTAAATTTGGTTCTTGTAATTGTAATTTGTAATGTTTACTAAAGCTTAGAACTTGCGGTAGAGAAATTTGTTGACAGAGCTATTTTGTGTTGAGTGAATGTGATTGTTCCTTTCCCTCTTTAAACCAAGGATGGAAGATGGATGTAATTTGAGCTTGATTTCATCACATTGATTTTGGTTTTATTCTTTATGCATTCCTGAATCCTAAAATCACTCATTATTTGACAATCTATACAGAAATAAAAACACAAGCTTCTCACTCTTAGGTGGCTGCACTAAAATGCTTCAATTCAGGTGTAATTTTCTCATGCCTCCTGATTTCCAACCTTAAACACAAGTGACACAACCATCTTGCATCATATATACAACAATAATTGATCAAAGTCCTGTTTGACCAAAAAATTTCAGCTCATCTAACATGAGATTGAGATGCAGAGCTCTTCAACTATATATAATCCTAAAAATGCTAAACCTAATAAAAAAAAAGTTCAATCTCTTGCATCCCTCTTCCGTTCTCACAGTTCCTGGATGTACTTGTGCACGATGTGATCATAGCGCAGCTCTCCCTTCTCGTCGTAATGCAGAAGGTAGTAACAGTTGTCACAAAAGTAACACGGATTCTCCCCAGCCCACTTGTCATCAACTGTGAAACATGTGGCCTTGTAGACTTGGCATACGCTGCATTTCTGCACCCGAAACTTGTGCTGAAATCCCACCAGGGGATAAGCCTTTCGGTTCTGGCAATCCTCCGGGTGCACCAGCCTCATGTCTCTAATCACAATCTCGTGCTTGCAGTCGCCCTGTTTAATGCAGCACGCAAAACCATTGAGAAAGTTGGTATGTCACTATTGGCTAGCATCACAAGCGTTATCAAATTCGTTAAAATGTAATCAGTTGGAAGAAATTTCTGGAAAGATAGCTCTGAGACTACCTGGTGGCAGTAAAGGTATCTAGCACCCACATGAAATTCAAAGTCACAGAAGCGCGTGTTCTGCATTTTTGCGGCTCTGAAATGAGGCACATTGGGTGTTTCCTTTTTACCAAGAAGAGCCATTTGACTTGCCTTCCTCTCTCCGTATATAATATGTTCCCATTTTGCACGTGCTTCTTCCTTGGAGCTTTTAAGCCAGTCAAGGATAGGTTTACTATAGTCAATAGCAGACGGATCCCTCGTATCATTGCAGAATATATTCTGTACAACATCCAAAGAAAGAGCAAAAACAGTGATGCTAAACTGTTGACAGAAAAAACAAATTTTAGTAATTATTTGAATGTGACACCAATAAGTTCCAATATAGGCTAAGGTTGTTCACCTCGATGAGGAAATACCCAGATGGATCATGCTGTTTAGCTTCTCTCATAATCACATCAGTCAAGCAATGGATTGCATCCTTCAGCTCTGTAAGCTTTTGCTGTCCTAAAACCATAATCTCCTGGGTCTGCAGAAGTTACCATACACACAACAAGTACATTAGACATTTAGCCTAGGATATTCACTAATGGGTCAAAATAAAAGGAAACGGGAGTAAAGAAAGACTACCTTTTGTGTAGAACTTTTGTTACTATAAACCTCGATAAAAAGAATAACCTTTTCATCGCGCATGCTCACATGCTCACGGGTGGTTGATGGCTTCACCTGGCAGGCAAAGTTAACAACCATTTGACGCATCAACAATGTTAGTTTAATCAGTTTTATCTTTCAAATTTGACAATACCGAAAAGAAAAGGATGAATAGCAAAATTTCAAATCGCATTAAAGGATGGATATGATAATCGCATTAAAGTAACAAACCTTTGTAGGACATCTTAGTGACTCAAGAGATTTAACCCTCTCGGAGTAGTCTAAAGATATAGGAGGACGTTTATCCTTGTTGCTATACTTAAGTGAGTGAAGTCGTGCTGCTGCCCTATCCTCTTGCTGCCTTTGTCTGATTTTAGCAAGTTCTTCGATTTTTTCAAGATAACTCTCCTGCCAAAACAACTCCAATGTTGGATCACATAAATCAATTACATAGCCCACCTTCGTAAACAAATTACATAATCTAAACTTCATTTTCCAAATGAGCAGAAGTTCCCAAATTTTGACATAGAGAACAAGGAAATAAATGTACCTTCCTTGAACTGGAACTCTCTGGGGGTTGTGAAGAATGTCTGTCATCCTACATATACCATGATATAACATAAAATTAGATTCAGAGGTCAATGATAATGGCATTTGTCGTTGTTGTATAGGGGGTGAGGGGTGGGCTGGTTGGGTAAGGTCTTTAGGTATTCCAAATGGAATAGGAAGGCTGCTAAAAGGTAACCAAAAGCCCAATCTAAGTGCAGCAAGCAGTCATTACCTTAAATGCTTCTTTCATACCCTCGCATATTAGCTCTTCATCTGTGAAAACTCTAAGTTCATCCACCCTGAAAACAAATAGATTACAAGTTCAAAAGACCAATAAAACCCATAGCTGCCTAATTTGGTATATATAATAAGGAAATGCCATTAACGGAGAAGAGATAAAGATGTTACGAAATATCTTCATCGTCATCATCAAATGGCAATTCAGGTTGTAAAGCATCCTGTAAATCCTTAAGCTCGCCAACGATTTCGCCTTCAAACTCATTAATACTAGTACGAGGGCTGGCGAGTTTAGGAACAAAGATGGGTCCTCCACGAGGTATTGAAACACTAGTGCCTTCATCTCTCTCCATCGTACTCAGATTCCAAGCTAGCAACAGTAGTTCTTCAGATGCACCAAAGAAAAGTGATTATGTTATGTAAAAGTGCAAAAAAAAAAAAGGAAAAAAAAAGCATGCTTCTTTTTTAACTGTGGCTGAAGTAAAATTCTCAAATGGAAAACAACTATTCCGTAGCAAATTAACTGACCTGATTTCAAAGGCCCTATGGAAAAAATTACTAAGCCACCAAAAAAAAGAAATCCTCCCGCCGGCAAGAGGATAAAGATTCATTTAGTTTATACATCTAACTAGTGGAGGACCCAGGTTTTCCGCTAGGGGCTGAAAACTATATTGGATTTTTGTCTCCCACTATTAAGTTTCTAAGCATTTGCCTAAGCTATCCCATATAATCTCCGGAAAAATGGATTTTCTATGGACAACCTTGGGGTGAGTCATGAGTTCCTAGTGCGCACTAAGATATAGACCTTGAACAAAGTCCTTTACCTACCGCTTTCGTCTTAACATTGGACCGAAGAAAAAGTATGACAATGAAACCAAGTGCAAATTCAAATGCATTTTTATAGAAAAGTATGTCTACATTCAAGAAACCAATGCAATGTCGACATAAAGATTCATCATATTGGTTCTCTTCGAAATTCAAATGCATTTTTATAGCAAATAACAATGATTCGCAGAAGTATGTTTTTATAACAATCCTGTGAAATTATTACCACCTAGTCTTCATATACAAACACAACAGTATTACTACATTGATGCAAGGATGGATGCTAAATTCAAATCCCCAAAATTCAATAATTCACAAACCCTAATGAAAATTTCACAAAATTAATTCTCAAAATCACAAACCCTAATTTCACAAAATTGGTTTCCAAAATCAAAACCCTAAACGAATTCCCATATCCTACATATAAATTCACAAACCCTAATCAAAATTTCACAAAATCGATTCTCAAAATCACAAACCCTAATTCTACAAATTTGGTTTCCAAAATCAAAACCCGCACAAATTGAAGTATAAGCTATAAGTTAAAAAAGAAAAAAGAAAAAAAAACCTTTTCAAATACGAATTCGGATCTGGGGACTAAGTGAGATTCCAATTCAAGTCTTCAAGGCTGCAGCGGTCAGCGGGGAGGAGGACTGAGGAGCCAGCAGCAGCCGCCAGCCATGGAGGGAGGATCCTTGCGGGTCGCCGCCGCGTCGGAGAGGAGCCAACAGCGTCGCAGCAGGGTGCGGTGTGGGACTTCTCTTCGGCTTCGCCAATCGGGGGTTTGTGTTTTTTGTGTGTGAACTGTGAAAAGCGTGTAGTAATTAGTAAAGGGGGGAAATTTTTAAAAAAGAGGGTACTGATGGGGATCGAACACAGATTTACTGTTTTAGACTTTTTTTTAAAAAAAATACTAGTAAGAAACAAAATAGTACGACCAAAAAAAATATGCACTTCATTGTAGCCCAAAGCGGTGGGTTCGGCCAGATCTGAATGAGGGGTTTTGCTTTCATTTCGATTTTGTTAAACAGATTTAAAGATCTGTCGACTGGTGTCAGCGGCTGGTGATTGAAATCTCTTTAGGGCTGCTTTTCTAGTCTTCTCTAATTTTTATACTTTCCCTTTAAGATCTTTAAGTTTCTCTGTTTGATTTTTTATGTTGGATTTTGGCTAAGCAGGGTGTATTCAGTTTGTATGCTTTTTGCTTAGTCTGTATTCTTGCTGTTGCTTAGTGTGTAAAGTTGATTATTGAAGACAAATTTTGTATTCTTTGTTTTACTATTTACTCCTAATATATACGTATATATGTACACAATATGTTTGGAGTATTTAATCCTAATATATGCGGATTGCGGAGTATAGTATATCGTATATATACAGATACATCAGTTTCAAGGTATATATACAGATATATACAGATACACGAGCTGAACAAACGAGCTTGAACGAGCCCAACTATCGAGCTTGAACGAGCTTAGGCTTGTTCGTTTGGCTTGATCGAGCCTATCAAGCCGAGCTCGATCATGTGGTAGGGCTCGCGAGCCGAGCTTGAACACTAAAAAAAGCTCGTATAAATTTTGGGCTCGAGCTCGGCTTGGCGGCTCGTTTCCCTTTCGAGCCAAGCTTGACACATGTCAAGTTCGGCTCGTTCGCTCAACGCTGTAGAGGATGACAGATTTGATGAATTGGGGAAGATGACTCTTTGTGGGCTATATAACCACTTCTGAAGACACGGCCCAAAACGAGCAACTAGGGCTAAGCCCAACAAATGACCCAAAACAACACAGATACAAATAAAACTGAAATTTAAACTGTCATATAAACACTGTTACAGATCTCCTTCTTCAAAGGATCATTGCTGTCAATGATCAAAGGAACATGGCTGCTGCGTTTGCCCAATGTGAGTCTTGACAGTGATCGATCCTTGAACGATTGGGGTTGAAAACATAAATCATAGTGTAGCTAGGGGTGTTATGTGAACACGAGTAGAATTTATAAAATTTCATTTAAGTTACTGTATAATAAGTAAGTAGAATTGCCTAAAGCTCAAAAAAAAAACTCGGCTCGAGCTCGCTCATTTCCTAAACGAGCCGAATATAAGCACATTTTTAAGCTCTGGTTCAAATTTAGGCTCGGCTCGAGCTCGTTTATATTACAAATGAACTGAATATGAAGCAATACTCGGCTCGTTCAGCTCGAATAACGGCCCCTAAGTATAGCTCGTCTCCAACCGGAACACCTAATTTCCCATCCACATTGGGGAATCTCATTCCCTCACACAACAATTAAAAATACGCTCCTATTGATAAATTATTAAATTTTCACCACCCTTTTCCCACTTAGAGAGATTTATTATGACATCCATTAAAGTATGTTAGGTTATTTCCAGTATTTCAAACAAGTGCGTGTCATAGTTTAGTACACTATTTGGTACAAGGTACAAATCATCAATAATTCACGAACCCTCGTGGTTGAACTCAGACCAACCTGGATTCAATTTTAAGGCAGCCACATAGCCATCTGTCTAGCGGAGTTTGACAATGGTTGAGGCCTCACAAAAGGAAATCTTCACGTTCAAATATGCTTCATCGTGAAGTCCCATCACCGGTACATTATGTGAATATCTTTGTAGGGTTTGCTTATTTTATTTCATTGCTTCAAGATAGATATTTTTATGTTTTACCAATGTCAATTTCCTTCAAAGACGCTTTAACAATTTCCCATAAGACTCTTTTTGTCAAGTCAAAATAATGCATTGAAACCATGTTTAACTTAACAAACAATTGAGATCGAGTCACATTTATATATGGTGCTACTACCAAATATTGCCACTATTTAAGTTGTTGTGGCATGTTTACCAGTAAGCCGAGGTTGCTCATGACATGGGTAGGACTTGAATCACTTATAAATCACTCCGTACATCCTTATTATACTTACTATTGTTGGAACCATACTAATGAGCTAATAATATTTTAGGTCCTACATTGAACTGAGTAAATTGGAGGACGCACCCCAATTTTTAATCAGATTTAACCACCAAGCTTCGGCCACATTCTTCTTACCTTTCACAAACTCCATTCTAATATGAATATACTCGGTTATTTTCCCAGCCACCTTGGGGAATCTCATTCCCTCACAAACCACCACAACAATAAAAAAAACACAACTCAATTTGATAACATGTCACCACCCTTTTTCCACTTAGAGAGTTTTATTATGACATCCATTAAATTCTAGTAGGTCATTTTCGTCCGAATTATTTTCTAATAAAAAAAAACGTGCTGGCTATATATACCCCAAATCATGCACGTCCTAAGGACGTGCATGGTTAAAAGGGGTTATTTAATTTTTTTTAAATGTTAATTAGTCAGAAGGCTTACACGTCCTTAAGGACGTGCATTTTCAGCCTTTGGATTTGTGGTGTATACCACACCAAAAAAAAACCAAGGATAGAGAAATCGTTTTTTACTTTTTTTTTTTAAGTTCAGTGTTTGCGGTTCGACATCACGTAACCATTCCGGAATGGCTCACTGGAAAGGACTTGTGGGTAGTACCCATATGTCCCCGATTCGAACCCCGAAATAACCGCTCTTTATTTACCAATTCAAGGTTCGACATCACGTGCAGGAGGCCCTGAGTCACGTGCCGATACGCTTGTCAATTTGCCTCTCCCATTTCCCTCTTCAATCTCTTCATCGCTCTCTCCAGTTTCAGCCGATAAGAGAGTAAGAAAGAGAGGCAAAGATATTTTCACCCTTCCAAAAATCTCTCTCTCTCCAGCACCCAGTTGGGTTTCTCACTTCTTCGCTTAATCTCATTCTTGTATGGTAGCAATCCTACGAGAGCTCTGAGAATCTCATTCTTGTATGGTAGCAATCCTACGAGAGCTCTGAGAATGGCTGCTTTCACAGCCATACCCATTTGCCCTTGTCGCCTCCCTTACCGCCCCAACATCACTGGCAGACGGAGTTTTTTTTGCTCTCTCGGGACTCCTCCTATCGTGGGTACGCCTTTTCAGCTTCAAAGTTTGTTTCTTCTCACTTCATCTTTCTCGTTGTTTGATTCCTTTCTTTTGTCTGGGGAGTTCTTCTGAACTTGCTATAATAACCTCAACTGGGTTTAATTGAGCATTCTTAGAGTTATAGTTAATGTATGGTATACTGGGGAATGTGTACAATTGTAAAAAGGTGAAAAATTCGAAGTAGGGATTCATGCTTTGGTCTTTGCTGTTGGATTGTTGGTAAAAGGAAAGCGGATAATTTGGCAGTAGATGGTGAATTATGAACGTATTGTGTATATACTGATACTTTTGGTCTTTGGAATGATTATTATATTGCTTGATGGGGGGAAGGGAACTAATGGGCTACAAACTACAAGCAAAAATCTGGAATTTTTACTAGGAGCTTTAGGGTCATTGGATTTGGATATCTCTTTGGAGGGTTAGGTTTCCTTAGGCCTTGGATTATATCTCAGCATTTTGTAGTGGTTCATGTCAGCCTTGCTATTGTGTCAATACCCAGACATGTCATTCGCTAAGATCACTGCCCGATTGAGATTTAAGGTTTGACCACCAAGATTCGACCACATTCTTCTTACCTTTCACAAACTTTATCCTAACGTGAATATACTCGGTTAATTTCCCATCTACATTGGGGAATCTCATTCCCTCACACAACAATTAAAAATACGCTCCTATTGATAAATTATTAAATTTTCACCACCCTTTTCCCACTTAGAGAGATTTATTATGACATCCATTAAAGTATGTTAGGTTATTTCCAGTATTTCAAACAAGTGCGTGTCATAGTTTAGTACACTATTTGGTACAAGGTACAAATCATCAATAATTCACGAACCCTCGTGGTTGAACTCAGACCAACCTGGATTCAATTTTAAGGCAGCCACATAGCCATCTGTCTAGCGGAGTTTGACAATGGTTGAGGCCTCACAAAAGGAAATCTTCACGTTCAGATATGCTTCATCGTGAAGTCCCATCACCGGTACATTATGTGAATATCTTTGTAGGGTTTGCTTATTTTATTTCATTGCTTCAAGATAGATATTTTTATATTTTACCAATATCAATTTCCTTCAAAGACTCTTTAACAATTTCCCATAAGACTCTTTTTGTCAAGTCAAAATAATGCATTGAAACCATGTTTAACTTAACAAACAATTGAGATCGAGTCACATTTATATATGGTGCTACTACCAAATATTGCCACTATTTAAGTTGTTGTGGCATGTTTACCAGTAAGCCGAGGTTGCTCATGACATGGGTAGGACTTGAATCACTTATAAATCACTCCGTACATCCTTATTATACTTACTATTGTTGGAACCATACTAATGAGCTAATAATATTTTAGGTCCTACATTGAACTGAGTAAATTGGAGGACGCACCCCAATTTTTAATCAGATTTAACCACCAAGCTTCGGCCACATTCTTCTTACCTTTCACAAACTCCATTCTAATATGAATATACTCGGTTATTTTCCCAGCCACCTTGGGGAATCTCATTCCCTCACAAACCACCACAACAATAAAAAAAACACAACCCAATTTGATAACATGTCACCACCCTTTTTCCACTTAGAGAGTTTTATTATGACATCCATTAAATTCTAGTAGGTCATTTTCGTCCGAATTATTTTCTAATAAAAAAAAACGTGCTGGCTATATATACCCCAAATCATGCACGTCCTAAGGACGTGCATGGTTAAAAGGGGTTATTTAATTTTTTTTAAATGTTAATTAGTCAGAAGGCTTACACGTCCTTAAGGACGTGCATTTTCAGCGTTTGGATTTGTGGTGTATACCACACCAAAAAAAAACCAAGGATAGAGAAATCGTTTTTTACTTTTTTTTTTAAGTTCAGTGTTTGCGGTTCGACATCACGTAACCATTCCGGAATGGCTCACTGGAAAGGACTTGTGGGTAGTACCCATATGTCCCCGATTCGAACCCCGAAATGACCGCTCTTTATTTACCAATTCAAGGTTCGACATCACGTGCAGGAGGCCCTGAGTCACGTGCCGATACGCTTGTCAATTTGCCTCTCCCATTTCCCTCTTCAATCTCTTCATCGCTCTCTCCAGTTTCAGCCGATAAGAGAGTAAGAAAGAGAGGCAAAGATATTTTCACCCTTCCAAAAATCTCTCTCTCTCCAGCACCCAGTTGGGTTTCTCACTTCTTCGCTTAATCTCATTCTTGTATGGTAGCAATCCTACGAGAGCTCTGAGAATCTCATTCTTGTATGGTAGCAATCCTACGAGGGCTCTGAGAATGGCTGCTTTCACGGCCATACCCATTTGCCCTTGTCGCCTCCCTTACCGCCCCAACATCACTGGCAGACGGAGTTTTTTTTGCTCTCTCGGGACTCCTCCTATCGTGGGTACGCCTTTTCAGCTTCAAAGTTTGTTTCTTCTCACTTCATCTTTCTCGTTGTTTGATTCCTTTCTTTTGTCTGGGGAGTTCTTCTGAACTTGCTGTAATAACCTCAACTGGGTTTAATTGAGCTTTCTTAGAGGTATAGTTAATGTATGGTATACTGGGGAATGTGTACAATTGTAAAAAGGTGAAAAATTCGAAGTAGGGATTCATGCTTTGGTCTTTGCTGTTGGATTGTTGGTAAAAGGAAAGCGGATAATTTGGCAGTAGATGGTGAATTATGAACGTATTGTGTATATACTGATACTTTTGGTCTTTGGAATGATTATTATATTGCTTGATGGGGGAAAGGGAACTAATGGGCTACAAACTACAAGCAAAAATCTGGAATTTTTACTAGGAGCTTTAGGGTCATTGGATTTGGATATCTCTTTGGAGGGTTAGGTTTCCTTAGGCCTTGGATTATATCTCAGCATTTTGTAGTGGTTCATGTCAGCCTTGCTATTGTGTCAATACCCAGACATGTCATTCGCTAAGATCACTGTCCGATTGAGATTTAAAGTTTGGATTATGCTGGAAGATAGCTTACTTCTTCAAGCTCTCTTGCATCTTAAGTTGATACAACAGACCACTTGTGAACTTATCATCACAAGTAGATGTTAAGCTTAAGATTGTCACAGTTCCCTTTTAAGATTTATTTACTTGCTTGAGGACTTGAAAAATAATAATTAGGGCCTGTTTGGTATGGTCCGAAATTGGGAATGGGAATGGGAATGGAAATAAGTGATTCCCGTTTTGGTGTTTGGTAGGTAAAAAATGGAAATTAAACTGATTCCAGGGATCTTGTCGTTCCCAATTTTGAACCCCTTTCATTCCAATGAAAAACCCAGGGAATGGCTCATTACCAATTTCCCACGAAACCCCCCATCTTCACCATCTCCTCCCTGGAGCTCCACCTCTAGCGCCACCGTCCAGATCCGAACCCCCCGCCGTCGCCGCTGCTACCACCAACGTCCAAGCTCGTCGCTAGCGCCGCCGTCCAGATCCGAACCCGCCGCCGTCGCCGCTGCCACCACCACCGTCCAAGCTCGTCGTTATCGTCGCCACCACCAACGTCCAGATCTGAAGCCGCCGCCGCCATCACCGTCGTTGAATCCAGATGTGGTTCTCCTCTCCCCACCTCTCTCTCTTTCTCCCCGCGTCGAATCCACATTTGCGCTCCTCCGTCGAATCCAGATCGGCCTCCTTCCTCCGTCGACCTTCATCCAGATCGGCCTCCTTCATCCGTCCTTCGTCCAGATCGGCTTCCTTCCTCCATCCTCCGTCCAGATCGGCCTCCGGTTTCCGTCCTCCAGCCTCCGGTTAGGGTTTCTCTCACCCACCATCCAAGTTCCACACTTTAAATTTGTTAAAATTTGATGATTTTTTTGTTGAATTTCTGAAATTGTAGGTTGATTATGTGTATTTTTATTGTTAATTTGAAAGATTGAATTGATTTGCCCTTAAATTTGGTACTTTGAATTTTTGGATGTTTAGTTTGGATTTGTGAAATTTTCATTCCGATATTATACCAAACAACATGCCTAGGAAATCACTCATTCCCATTTTTGATTCCGATTCCGATTTCCATTCCCATTCCGATTACTACATTCGTACCAAACGGGGCCTTAGTTTCCTCTTATAATAGGTTTCCTTAGAAAATGTAACCCTCCGTTTGATTAAGGCTTTCTTTTCTGAAAGGTATTATGCTCTTGCAGGTACACCTGGATCTAAATTGCCGCGTAAAAGGCCAGGAAGGATGGATGGGCCTAGAAAAAGCATGGAGGACTCAGTGAAACGAAAGATGGAACAATTCTATGAAGGGTCTAGTGGACCACCTATCCGTGTTTTACCTATTGGTGGCCTTGGAGAGATTGGGATGAATTGTATGCTTGTTGGAAATTATGATCGCTACATCCTTATTGATGCTGGTGTCATGTTTCCTGAGTAGGTTTCTCCTAGCTATTCTATCATTTATCCATGAATGAAGTTTTTCTTTTCTTTTGTTTTAAATTGGTTACCTTTGTTATATTACCTTACCAGCTATGCAGAAATCATTATTTCATGGAGGGGTTGAAATATGTAATGGCCACTTGGTCATACTAATCTCATGTTTTAAAGATCCACTAGCTTTATTTGGACCTGTTCCCACGAATCTTTTCTTAGCTGATTTAGACCTCAATTTGATATAATCTGTAAGATTCTTGCAAGCATAAATGGTCTCCTTGCTTCACTTTTGAAAGAAGCATTGACTTAGGATCAGTGGCTTATTTTAGCTTCTAAAATTGAAACCTTTACAGTTATAAACATGAAGAAAATGTTATTTTTTTAATAAAAAAACTGGTCAGTGGTCATTTTTGATGTTACAAGTTATCTTTTCTATCTGTCTGTTTATATAACTTGACTGATGTATCTATAAAACCAGTACGCATACCAAAACAAACCAGGCTGTTGTGGAGACTGGAGTCGGCCTTAAGTAAAACTAATAATTGAAAACTAGTAACTCTAGAGCTCAAAACTTGAGAAATGGTTTGTCAGAAGGATCAAAAGCAGGCCACAGACATTTTGTGAATTTGTGTTATTTTACTATTTTCCTGCTTTGCAGCTGTGATGAGCTCGGAGTTCAAAAGATCATACCTGATACCACCTTTATAAAGAAATGGAGCCACAAAATTGAAGCTGTTATTATTACACATGGGCATGAAGACCATATTGGTGCATTACCATGGGTAAAGCTTTCTATTTCTCTTTGCACCGCTAGTTAAAAGCTAAACTGCAGTGAATACTTGTTCTAGCTTAGCTTGGGCCATTAATGGGGAAGGGCTTCTATTTATGAAACCATATTTCATAATGGTCATATCTAAATCGATAGATCAGGACTTTTGCTCAGTTCTTTTATGATAATAATTATATAACCTTGGCAGATATGCAGATGGTTTACCCTGAAGGCCTGAACCACTAAAATGACATAATTTTGGGAAGTCCTTGAAATTGTTGTTTATAGCTCTGATTATGAAATGAAGTATTCTGTACCATATGTAGGATTTATGGAATTACTGCATCTTTGATTCTTTGTTTGATGCTCTATCAACTGTATTCTTCCTTGAGCAGGTTATTCCGGCCTTGGATCCACACACTCCAATTTTTGCATCTTCTTTCACAATGGAGGTATATGATGTTTCTTTTAGGCAATTTTCTTCCCAGGATATTCATTTTACTATCTTTTCAGGGGAAAAAGAGGGGTTCAAGATGACAGATTTGATTTTGGCTTGTTTTAATTTCGGAAGATAGCATCCTTTTTTTGAAATAGAAATCAGTTTACTGTTACTTGCATTTATGTAGTTTGTAAATTATTTAACGGCATAGCAAACTGAGTTTAAGTTTCCAAGTTGGGCTGCTTGTCTGATTTGTTAATTCTAGAAATACCTTTGATATAGTAAAGGCCTGGAGAGACTTTGATTCACCTACTTGAATGCAAAGGATGAGCTGTTTAAATTTTCTTTTTAACAAGTAATTTATTTCTTCACATGATTTATCGCTTGCTGTTGGTTTGGGATTCCTTTTGTTTGAGGATATTGTTTCTGATTAACATAGGTTTATGTGTTGGTAATTTAAAACAAAGGTTAGTCTACAATAGATGGCTAAATCCTCATGTGGGAACCTCACAAGTTTTTCCCTCCTTGCTGAACAGCTGATAAAGAAACGGTTGAAAGAATTTGGAATCTTTGTTCCTTCAAGGCTTAAGGTCTTTCGAACCAATAGAAGATTCACAGCTGGGCCTTTTGAGATAGAGCCTATTAGGGTTACACATTCTATACCTGATTGTTCTGGATTAGTTATGCGCTGTGCTGATGGTACAATTCTCCACACAGGGGACTGGAAGGTAACTTTTTATTATTACATTCTGGTTTGCTGCTTTAAAACACTTGAGCCTCTCTGATGCATTTGTTGGTATCAGATTGACGAGAATCCGCTTGATGGACAAGAGTTTGATAGAGTTGCACTTGAAAAGCTCTCGAAGGAGGGAGTTACATTGGTAAGCTTCTTTAATCTTTGTTCATCTTTGTATGTTTGCTTTTTACTTGCTCAAATAAAATTTAACAATCACTTGTACTAAAATATTCCTCATAGATGATGAGTGACTCTACAAACATATTATCTCCGGGAAGAACAATTAGTGAGAGTGTTGTAGCAGATGCACTGCTGAGACGTATTTCTGCAGTTAAAGGAAGGGTTATCACAACCCAGTTTGCATCAAATATACATCGTCTTGGAAGTATCAAAGCAGCAGCAGATGCAACAGGCAGAAAGTTGGTATGTTTGCTTCAAATTTCCGTGTTTTAAATCATATATCTATAGTGAAACGGCATCATTGACTCTAAAAGTGACTACCACAGGTCTTTGTTGGAATGTCCTTAAGGACATATCTTGAGGCTGCTTGGAAGGACGGAAAGGCACCTATAGATCCATCGACGTTGGTATGCATATTTGGGAGAGTGTCATTTCCTGTTCCTTTTTTCTTTATATATAAAATTTCCAGCCTTGTCTTCTTTTGAGTTTCATTTTATGTATATATTCCGGGATTTGAGCAACACATTTTTCTTTAAGAAGTTTAGGAAGATTGTTGGCACATTCTCATTCTTTCTACTTCAATATATCTATCCAATTTATGCTTTCTTGAGCTTCCTAACTTTAGTCTAATACAAATACAATACAGTCATTTCATTGAATTGAGACTCTATTTATCTGTAAAAGAGAGGTTACAGTTTGTCAAGTAAAAACTGGATAGAAAATTTTGCATTAATCTTTATAGAACATTCTGTCTCAGTTGTTCCTGATTCATACTTATGGCATCTAAAAAGGATATCCTATTTAGGTCAAGGTGGAAGATATTGATGCCTATGCTCCAAAAGATCTGCTGATTGTCACTACAGGCTCTCAAGTAAGTTAATTTAGATGTTTGAGAGCAAAATTTCCTTGTGGACAATGATCCAGTAGATTTCCCTTGCCTTTTTTCGTGGCATATGACAAGGTTCATTTTTGTGTCAGGCAGAACCACGTGCTGCCCTGAATCTTGCTTCATACGGAAGTAGTCATTCTCTAAAATTAAGCAAAGAAGATGTTGTCTTATACTCTGCAAAGGTACCAATGCTAGTTGATGCCAAGTTGCGGTTTTCAGTTTTCACTTAATTACCTCTGATTCTCCAAGTCACTAATCCTCAAGTAAAAGGTTCATTATCTGTAGACTGATCGATTCAGCATTTTCTTCCTAATCTTTTCCTGTGCTACCTAGGGCAAGCTGGAAATGCTTCCTATATTCTTTTGTCATATATGATATTATGATCACGTGTTTATCTTGTTTCTTATACGAGAAATCCTCTAGTAAGAAAATGTTTATTGTCGGATGCCAAAAAGCTTGCTCTGGGATGCGAGTGCAGTGTGCTCACTGTCAGTTGAACAACAATTGAATCCAAGATTTCTGTCCTGACAACATAAATAATTACACAACTTAGCTTGTATTCCATTGTACACCTTTAAAAATAAACATTATGAGTTTTAAATGTTTTGATGGAATCCATAGATATTTATTGCCCCCACCCCCTCCCTATTTATCACCGACAATTGTACTATAAAAGGCGAAGATTGAGAATTATGGCCGAATAATAAGTATATGCATGTTTACATACAGGTTATCCCTGGTAATGAAACCCGGGTGATGAAGATGCTGAATCGTATATCAGACATTGGGTCAAATATAGTGATGGGAAGGAATGAGATGCTACATACTTCTGGCCATGCACATCGCGAGGAACTGGTAAATTCCACTCTATTAAGAACTTACAAATTCTCTAGACTCTGAAACTCATTATATTTCCTTCAGAGATGTATATTTACTTAGTGTATCATTAAACAAAAGAGGTGTGCAGTGCAATGGTCCCTCCCCAGGGTTTCATGCAAGACTTTTGATAGTTTCTTGGCTAGTTTGTTTAACTCTTCTAGCAAATCTTACTAGTTGTTGAAGAGTATAGCTAACGATTAATTGCAGTATTGAGTATTGACTAGGTAACTACTGTTTTGAAGGAGGAAGTACTCAGGATTGTGAAGCCGCAACACTTTTTGCCTATTCACGGGGAACTCTTATTTCTTAAAGAGCATGAACTGCTTGGAAGATCAACCGGTGTCCAACATACAACTGTAAGTTTCCAGTTCCATGTTATTATGAACCCCGAGAAAGTAACATTTTCCCTAATTCAACTTTATGAAGATTTCCTTCCATTTACAAAGGAGTCCTACTTTAGCTAACTACTAAATGTGATTGGATTTCAAATTCAGGTTATAAAGAATGGGGAGATGCTCGGAGTCTCTCATCTAAGGAACAGAAAAGTTATATCGAATGGGTTTATTTCCCTGGGGAAAGAGAATTTACAGGTTTGCAAGTGATGTCAGTGTCTTGAAGAAACTTTACCTGTCTTTGTGACTAATGGAGTTGGTTTCTACTTTTCAGTTGATGTACAATGATGGTGACAAGGCATTCGGTACATCTGCTGAACTCTGCGTAGAAGAGAGAATTAGAATTGCATCTGATGGTATCATTGTAGTGAGGTAAAGAAGAAACAAAGAAAAGTTATGTTTAACCTCCTTTGAATCTTTGTTGCTTCAATTGCATTCAATCATATGCTTCTTTTCAGTATGGAAGTTTTACGCCCTCAAGCCGGTACAGTAGGGAACAGCTTGAAGGGAAAAATCAGAATAACTACGCGTTGCTTGTGGCTCGATAAGGGGAAGCTTCTAGATGCTCTCTACAAAGCTGCCCATGCTTCATTATCGAGTTGTCCTGTGAATTGTCCTCTTGCGCATATGGAGCGGACTGTGTCAGAAGTACTAAGGAAAATGGTCAGGAAATACAGTGGAAAGAGGCCTGAAGTAATTGCCATAGCCACAGAAAACCCAGAAGCTGTTCTTTCTGAAGAAGTCAATTCTCGGTTATCAGGCAAGTCGCGTGGTGAGTTTGGAATACCAGCTGCATTGAGAAAAGCAGTTGGTGAGCATCAAAAGAAGAAAAGGCCAAGCACACGGGAATACAACGAAGGTAACGTCTATCTACCTCCTTATGTAGCATATATGCAAGCAGAAGTCTTCGTGCTCGAGTAAATCCTCGGTTGCATTTTTGATTTGACGAATTCATGTTTAAAGCTGTTAAAATTTCTATCAGGTGAAGCTGAAGAAGATATTGAACATATGGTATTTGGGGATGATCCGATTTCAAGCACTGACACCGACACCGACGGAAGTGCAACTCCTGATTTACAGGATTCTGATGATTTTGAAACAAATATCTTTTCCTCGATATTTTCCGTAGATCAGTTGGCAGAAGGCAGCAATGGTTCCGCTGTGCAGTCCGAGACAGACGAGAAAAAAGTAGTGGACAAAGACGAGACTGTTGAGACACGAGAAGTTTCTGATGAGCCTTCCAAGACAACAAAGCGAAACAAAAACAAATGGAAACCAGAGGAGATCACAAAATTAATCAGACTGCGCGGGGAATCGCATGGAAGATTTCTGGTTTCCAAGGGAAGGATGGCACTCTGGCAAGAGATTTCAACGAGCCTGTCGGCTGATGGAATGAACAGAACACCGGCTCAGTGTAAAAGCCTCTGGGCATCGCTAGTTCAGAAATACGAGGTATGTGACTACCTGCTAATCCTTCATTGTAGGCATAAGCGAGCACCTGTGCTTATAATCCTTTGATTGACCATCTTCTGTATCTGTTATAGCAGGAAAGCAAGAGTGATGCAGACAGCAGGAAAAGCTGGCCTTACTTCAATGACATGGATGAAATCTTATCTGAGATAGGGGAAAAGGCAACCAACTGAAAGGCAAAGTCTTCCTTCACCGAAGATGAAGGGGTTAGGGCAACACGAATGACTACTACGAACAAAACGAAGGGGTTGGCAATGATCATTTGATGGGCATTGATGATACTGTGACGATTCCGAAGCCATTTTAGTAGGATGATTCTTTGTCAAGGTGCACAATCATTGGGCTTGAATGGTGTACATATATGACACCATAGCTATTAAAAGGCAATGGACTGAAACTGTCAAAAGTTTTGTAGCATTTTTAGTGGCTTTTTTCATTTTGCAATTATTGGGCTGAATTTCTATTAAAGGATGTTTTATTGCTTTCTATCATACGGTTCATACCTAGGGGTGCTATTCGAGCCGAACGAGCCGAGCTTGACGTGTTCAAGCTTGGCTCGAACGGTAGACGAGCCGAGCCGAGCTCGAGCCTAAAAATTATACGAGCTTTTTTTCGCGCTCAAGCTCGGCTCGCGAGCTCAATTTTAAACTCGAGCTCAGCTCGACAGGCTCGAACGAGCCGAACGAACAAGCCTAATCTCGTTCAAGCTCGTTGCCAAGCTCGTTCGTTCGGGCTCGGTAGGCTCGTTTGAGCAGTTCAAATGCAAAAAAAATAATGGTTTACGCTAACAATACATTATAAAAATATAAAACCTGTTTGAAATACATATATTGTTTCCACTACGAATATAAGTTCATAACATTTTCAAATACATGGAACCAAATTATTCGAAATAAAACATAAGTTCAATATCTAATTTTATGATTACAATTTACAATACATGTACAGACTAAAATTAAAAGCTTTATATTCTTCAATCTAGCTTGGTTCCTCTTCAGTGACACATTGCCCTGCAACTCTGCTCATAACATAAACAAAAAAAAAATGGAAATGTGAATACTTGTTTCCTGAATTGCATTAAAGACGTGGGATGTTTGTTATGAACATCATTGACACTCAGTTATAAGGCCACTTTCCATGATACTTAACAGATCTATACCAAGGGCTGGCAAATTAGATTAGAATCATTAGATGGATTTAGGTGAACAGATGGATTTAGGAACCTTCAATGATAAACAAATTAGAATAGATGAACAAGAAATCTGGCAATGTTCACAATCACACAGTTTAAAGTCATGTAAAACTGTAAAAGCAAAAAACAGAAGGTTGTAAACAGGCACTGAAGGCTATATAAGCGGGAATGAAAGCCATAAACAGATTACTAAACTATGTTCAACAATCATGAAAATAAGAACTAAGAATCTCAAAACTGAAATGAAAGCCAAACTGAATTCAGTAAAATAGATTCAGAAAGTAGAAACTAACAATCATGATTCATGATTAACGAGAAGCTCAAAACAAACATTTCCAATTCCACTCAACAAACTATCATGATTCAAGAACCAAATTGAATCAAGTAAACTAGATCTTGAGAGTTGCTTAACAAAATCGAAATGAAAGGCAAACCCTTGTTCATTAGATTATTCATTATGTTACCCATATATTTTAAATAATTCTTCTAATGTTTACTTCTATGAAATTTTTTTACTATCAATGTCATATTTAAACCACAATTCATGAGTTTTGTTGTTATACTTTTCAATCCTATCATTTTTTTTCATTTACCAATGACAAATTCATTAAAAAATTTATAATTTTCTTTCAATATTTAAAAAAAAAATCTTAATCCTGCTACACACACATATATAAATTATTAAATTATTTTATGAATTTTTGTAATAAAATATCATATTTATACCATAATTTATGGTTTATTTTCAATATATTTTTTTAAAATTTATTTATTATATATACCGAGGAAAAAAAAAATTCTCGACCAGAAATTCCGCCCCCCCTCTAGGAAATCATGCGGCCGCCACTGGTTGGGCCGGTTATGTGTAACCTCTAAGCGACCCTGAACGCAATTTTTAGAATAATGGTTTTGAATACTCAATAAACATTAATGACAATGCTACATTGTTTTAAACTTTTAATGGAATTTTTTTTAAAAAAAAACTCGGATTTGGGCTATTATTTGCAATTCTTCATAATTCAGTACATATTTTTTGCAATATTGAAAATTTATGCTAGTTTTCATAATTATCCCCAAAGTAATTATGCATTATAAGTACAAACGCGCCAACTTGATCGATTCAAACCGTTCATTCACTAATTTATTTCCGAAAGCTTACACCAAATCATACATCAAATCCATCCTTACCAAAAATAAAAAATCATCAAATCCATTATACGGAAATGCTTTTCCCAAATCAAGAAGTTGAAAATTCTCCAATATTTCCCGTTTCAATTTCAATTTCAGTTTAGTTAAACAAGATCATCACCCACAATCAAATCAATCAATCCAATCATGACACCATTCATTCAGGGATTGAGCTTCAAACCAGATCTCAAATCTTTTACATTTATTTCCGAAATCATCTACTTCTAATCCATTATTACCAGTGTAGATCGAGATTCATAATTATAAAATCCGAAAACCTAAATCCCCAATTCCTAATTCGTATTCGCTACGCTATAGAACGAGACGAGGCTCCGGTCCTTTTTCCACGGCTTATCGTAGACAACGGCCTGGTAGTCGCTGGCGACGCCCACCGTAGTAGCAGTAATGATGAGTTTGTATTTCGTGCCGGCGACGACCTGCCGCTCGCCGCTCACGATCTTGACGAAGACTAGCTGCGTTGATGCCTCCTTGTTGTGCTCGCTCACTGCGAACTTCGCGATCTCCACCACGTACGGATCGCTTAGATCCTTGATCGGCTGGTAGCCGCCGATGAATGATGCGACGGAGGTCGCGGCGGAGATCAGGCCGATGAGGAGGAGAGAGAGGAGGAAACGGTTGTACTCCATGGCAGAGAGTTGAAGCTTTCTGGATTTGGAATTGGTTGCTACGAAATGAGAACTGATTGGGGGTCTTTATAGTTGGTGGAAATTATGGAGCTGTGCCATTTACTTCGATGATTAATGTGTGAATTTTTTCAGCAAACAAAAATGGAAGGTAATATTTTTTTTTTGAGGTAAAATGGAAGGTAATTTTTTTTTTAATTTAAAAAAGAAAAAATTGACAAACTCGAAATCGATCCGAAACCCGGTCAAACCCGGGTTCGAGTCAACCCGAAAAACCCGAAACCCGAGACCCGTTTTACCCGAAACCCGAAGTGATCCGACCCGAACGACCCATTTGACGGGTCTAATTGTAGGTAACAGTGGAATTTTCTAAAACAGTACACATCTGTCAGCTAAAAGCAATACAATAGAAAAGGTCCAAATGGATTAGACATCCACTTGTGTAAATTTGCCACGTTTTCAACCTTTAGATATATTAAATTAATTTAAAGTAGCCCCTACATATTGGAGTAGAGTACTCTGTATATCTCCTAGTTTGTTTGTTGAATTTAGGGAGCTACGAAACCCTCTATGGTCGGAACGACCAGTCCGGTTTTGGTCATTGCGACCACATTAAACTTTTAAAAAAAATGGTCGCAACGACCATATCCCCTATGGTGGACGTTGCGACCCGTTTGTGGTTTTGAAAAAAAAAAAGTTGTCGCACTGACCATTTGGCATATGATCGTTGCGATCATGTGATCATGTGCTAAACCGCAAATTACCTATGTGCTAAAAAGAAATTATGTTAAAATATTATTAGAAATAAGTATAAAATTATGAAAATAAAATAAAATTTGGTATTTTATATATACAATATAAGTGAAACAAAATGTTATAATTAGGTACCACTTCAATTATGTGGTTTAGAAGGAAATGTGCATTGCAAGTCATCGTCTCATCTCATTACTGATATCAGTAATGGAAATTGAGTATCATAAAATTGGAACTGGACAGATGGAAGATCGCGGATTCGATGGGCCAATTTCCTTTATACATTGCACAGTACAACACAGTACATTAATCGCTGCAGGAGCTTTCCTTGTGCGGCGAGGGGTTGATATGTCATGGCTTCAACGACGTACGTGGTCCACGCGCTCGGGATGGTGGAACGCAGGATCTAAGGCCGATCGTGAGTCGTCTAGGGTTGGAGATAAATGGAGGTCTAACAAGTGGATTCCAATTCAGAAATTATCGCATTTGAAATGAATTAGGGTTTCTAGTAAGTTGATTGACATTTCCAATCTAAGAAGTAGAGAGAAACTGAGTCCGATTCAAGAACTGCCGCACTCCAAAAGAAGTAGGATTTCTGGCAAGTTGATCAACGCTCCCTATCTAGAGGCAAGAGAAGAGGGATACTGTTTGGTAAAGAGGAGCATTGAATATCAGAATGATAGGGAAGTGAATGCGAAAATGAGATGGCAACGACCATTTGGCACATTTAGGGTTCCTGAGGAAATATGATTTGAATCCATTCCCTTTTTTTTTTTTTATTTTCGGTTATATTGTCGTAAATATTGAGACATGTTTCCATTTTTTTTTTCCGATTGGAATATATATATATATTATTAATTCTGCTAGCATTTTGCTGACGTGTCACGTCCACAATTAAAGTTGAATTTTTTAATTCAAATGAGATTTTCTTATTGGTCAATATTATTATGGAAACTTTCAAATATTTGTTTCCTATTTTAAATATGATTTGAATCAAATCCCTTTTTTTTTTTTTAATTTTCATCTATATTTCCATAAATATTGAGACATGTTTCCATTTTTTTTTCCGTTTGCAATATTCTCATAATTCGTCTACATACATCACCTTATTAAATCATTTTCAAATTTTGTATCGTATCTCTTTCCAACTAATTTATAAATTATAAAAAAATACTTTATACATATTTTTGTTTTAAACATGTGTATATATTAATATAGTATTATATAAATATATAAAATGATGTTCAAATTAAAATAAATCAAGCTCCCGTGCCTTCAAGGCACGGGTATTACACTAGTATGCTATCTAATACGTATTGCCTTTCTTTTTTTCTTTTTCTTTTTTATTTCCTCCTGGTTTTAGTTCAGTTTAATTGAATTTAATCGCTCTTTAGTTTAATTTTGCATTTTAAAAGTGTGCTGTTGTAAATTGATTTGATAATTAGTTGACATCGGCAATGGGTTGACCGATAAAATTAATGCTCAAATGGCTAAGATAATGACACATTGAATATTTAATTATTTTCTCAACATTTATTTTGGAAAAAGGGAGTATCGTTAGAGTAGGAGTAATTAACGGTGGTCAACATCATGTTGAATTTTTATAATTATTAATAAGTATGAAATTACATTAAAAAAATAATATAATATTTTATATAACTTTTAACTATCTTAAAGAAATATTAAAAAAACCAATCATCAAGAGAGTATAAAACAAGAATTTAGTAAAATATTACTCATAAATTTGAGTTGATTTTAAAATTAAGAAAATATTAATTTATCCTAAAATATTTTTTTGATAAACTTATATACAAAGTTTATTTTGATAAATAAAATGATAATTATAATATTTTAAAGAATGTTTAATATAAAATGATTGTGGATAGTTTTTCAGCCTTTCGATCTATGAGACTAAGTGTTGTCTAGTATTTCAAATCTCTTTCCGTTTTAAATAAAAAATATAAATATAAATAATTATTTATAAACTAATTAGAATTATTGATAGTAATTTCAAATAAAAAATATAAATAATTATTTATAAACTAAATAGAATTATTATTTTTATCACAACTAAATAGAATTGTTGATAGTAAATGAACTTTAAATGATATTTTCCGATTTTATTGATGATTTCGCGTGAAATCTCTCTTCTTACGGTATTTTTTGGAGGATGATACACATACACCAAGTGTAGGTTGGTGTATCTTTTTTCCATGTTTAAAATTTTGTAAAATTTATCCACTACTTTTAAAATTGTAAAAATTAACTCTAAAATTTTTCTTTAAAACTCTATTATACCCATATTATAAGGAATAAACCCTAAAATTTTCAATAACCACTAATTATACCCTAAATTTTAAATGGTGAACCCTAAAAAAATAATTTTTCAAAAAAAAATTAGTGTATACGTACACCAAGTATATGTGTAGTCTTTTCCGTATTTTTTAAAATCTTTTGGCCGGTTCAATTGGTCAAATCAATTTACGACCGAATCGAAGACGACTCTCCAATTCTGGTTTTTCCTAGAAACCGGAAGTGGATTTCACTTCAGACAATCGTTTTTCATTTTCCTTTTCCTTTTCCTTTCTTGTCTTATGGTGTGCGCATCCTTGATTAGGGCTTCAACCAGAGTCTCCAAAGTCCAACCGATTTCTTGCACCTTACAGCCTATTAGGTTTGAATTTCTCGGATTCTACTAAAATCTGGTTAGTTTCCTGCAAAATTCTCGCTTGCTGTTGCTGAATTTCGGAGTTGATTTGGGGGGCAACAACATTGGTGATGAAGAATCGTGTAATTGACCGATCTCCTGCAAATCCTAGAGCTCAAGAAAATCCATTAATGGCGACCACAATCGGAGGAGAAGACAGAGTTTTAGCCACCGCTCAGCACATCCTCAAGAGCCTCCAAAACTCCAACTCCCAGGACGTCACCGACGACATGCTCTTCATCCTCTCCAGCTTTGACAATCGCCTTGTCAACATCTCCAGTCTCATGAATGGCTCTCCCGCCGGAGGAGCGGACGGTTCAAGCGAGCCGGAAGCCGATCCAGCAGTTTCCAGATTTGAATCCGCCGAGCAGGTCATTATCCGGCACGATTCCGGCCACAAGCACCAGCGTAATCACTTTCTCTGGAACGACCAGTCCTCCGCTGAAGCTGACGAAGCCTGCGAGTACCTGGCGGCGGTAGACGAGGTGTTGGGTTTGATGGAGGATCTATTAAGGATAATTAGAATAATTAGATATCATATCTTTCTGTTATTCCTATTGTTTGAAATCTAGTTCAGATATTCTAGGATTTTCAAATTACCATTATCTTGTATATATATCCCTTATTCTATCAATAAGACTCACGGTAGTTCTCACTCCTTCAATTCAATTCTCATTCTTCTATATGGTATCGAGCTTTTTGATCCTCACCTAGTCACAAGCTCCTTCCTCAACAATGGCCGCTGAATTTGCAACTCAAATTTCCAACCCACATGAACCAAACAACCCCTTTACCGTTGTTATCCTCTCCAACATGATCAAACTAGACTCCACAAATTTCCTTCCTTGGAAAGTTCAAATTCAAGCAACACTTGAAGGCTATGACCTATTCAAGTTTCTTGACGGTTCTCACACCGCCCCTGCGGAAACTGTCACAGCCAACAACACTACAACTCCAAACCCTGCCTATCTCACCTTTAAACGTCAAGACCGCATTCTTTATGGTGCGATCCTTGGCACGCTATCACCGTCCGTGGCTTGTCTCGTCACAACTGCAACCACGGCAAAGCAAGTTTGGGATATACTACAAACCACCTATGGCAAAGGATCTCGAGGCCACATTAAGCTGATCAAGGAGCGCTTGCGCTCTTCTACAAAAGGCTCGCTCTCGGTGACGGAGTATATGCAACAGATCAAGGCTTCGGTCGATCTTCTTGCTTCCCTGAAGGCTCCTGTCGCAAATGAAGATATCACGGACTATGTACTCCGTGGTCTGGATGAACCTTACAAGCCTGTGATCCACGCCATCAATGCCCGGGATACCGCAATCTCATTTGAAGAACTTCACGAGAAGCTTCTCAATCATGAATTAGCCCTCAAGCATGAAGCAAAACAAGTGGCTGGTCCTGCAGTAGCGTTCAACGCCCAGACCAAGCCCTCCAAGGGAAAAGGTAAGCATCCCTCTACTCAGCAAGCATGGCAATCCTCCAATTCAACTCAATCCAACCCTCCCCGACAGCCCTGGCAACAACCCACCCGCCCCTATACCCCTGCAACTCCAACTGGCAGCAAACCCTTTCGAGGGCGTTGTCAATGGTGCAAAGAAATAGGTCATGTTCTCACCCAATGCCCGGTATTCCGTAGTCTTCACCCAACCGTTGCCCTGCCATCCTCCGCTCGATTTCCTGCAGCTCCACCACAAGCAAATGTTACGACAAACTCACTAAACCGAAACTGGTTGGTGGATAGTGGTGCTTCGCATCATGTCACGAATGATCTCAATAACCTTGTAATACATTACCCATACAATGGCCCTGATGAACTGTTTGTGGGAGATGGCACAGGTCTGAAAATTTCTCACTCTGGCACTCTGTCTTTACCTTCAAATTCACAAGTTTTGTCTCTAGATAATGTCTTATGTGTTCCTTCAATGTCCAAGAACATATTGTCGGTGTCAAAACTCACAAAAAATAGTCCATATGCAGTCGTTTTCTTATCCAATTCTTTTTTCATAATTGAGGGTCCTTGCGTTGATGGCATGTACTTGTGGCCAAACACTACTCCAACCGTTCATTCCCTACAAAAGTCCGGCTCGGCCTCCTTACATCATCGGCTTGGTCATCCTTCAACGGCAGTTTTTCAATTCCTAGTTAAGAATTTCAATTTGTCTGCTTTTCCATTCAAACAAACAGATTGTAATTCATGCAGTGTCAATAAGAGCCACAAGCTCCCATTTTATGAGTCTACCATTGTGTCAACTTATCCTCTTGAAGTTGTCTATTCCGATGTTTGGAGTTCTCCAGTTGTTTCCTATGATGGTTTTCGTTATTATGTCATATTCGTTGATCATTATACTCGCTACAGTTGGATATTTCCTCTCAAACATAAATCTGACACAAAGTCCGCTTTCATAAAATATAAGGCCTTGGTTGAAAATTTTTTCAAATTCAAAATAAAAATCCTATACACCGACAATGGTGGAGAGTTCCTTGCTCTCCGTCAATTCTTGGGACAGGAAGGCATTTCCCACTTCACTACTCCTCCTCACACACCGGAACATAATGGGATGTCGGAACGTAAGCATCGACATGTCGTAGAAACCGGGCTGTCACTTTTAACTCATTCGGGAATGCCTCTTGACCATTGGCCTCATGCCTTGATCACCGCCACATATCTAATTAATAGACTTCCTACTCCTACCCTCCATAATGACTCCCCGTTTTTTAGATTATTAAATGTGTCGCCAGATTATCACAAATTAAAAAGTTTTGGTTGCCTGTGCTATCCATGGTTACGTCCTTACAATACCCACAAACTTCAACCCAGGTCTATTGCATGTGTTTTTGTTGGTTATTCATCCACCCAAAGTGCCTATCAATGTCTTGATCCAATTACCCGAAAGATTTTTACATCTAGACATGTAAGGTTTATTGAAGATGAGTTTCCGTATAAAACAATATCCTCTCCCACCCCAAAACAGTGGCAAGAAATTGGATCTGAATGGAGTAGTTTTTCTATTCCTATTTTAACTCCACCTCAGCATACATCTCCACCTAACCACCCAATCCCAACTGATCCACCAAATTCGGGCCCACCAACAACTCCTACTAATCTATTAAATTTACCCAACCCAGCCCCATCTCATGAGATCTCCTCTAATTCACCGTTACCACAAACCTCACCTCCCACAATTCCGGCCGCTCATCAGAAGCTCCTCGACTCGGCTCCTACTGCCCCCGTCTTGGCCCTACCCCTTAACCCATCTCAGATTTCTAACCCAAATCCCGCACCCCCTGGACTAAATCCCCAACCCCCATCATCGTCAAATCACCCCCCACCCAAACCTTCTCGCCCGGGACCAGTTACTCGCTCACAAAAGAACAAAACAAAACCAATTACCAAACTAAATCTCCACATCCAAGCATCTCCTTCTCCTCCACTTGAACCTCAGACCATTACACAAGCACTAAAAAGCCCTGATTGGAGGAGTGCGATGCAAGCTGAGTACGATGCTCTTTGCTCTAATCACACGTGGGATCTAGTTCCGTCGTCACCAGCATACAATCAGGTTGGTTGTAAATGGGTCTTCCGAGTGAAGTATCTTCCTGACGGTAAAGTCGACAAGCTTAAAGCACGGCTAGTAGCAAAGGGGTTTCACCAGCGTTCCGGTTTGGATTACAAGGAAACGTTCAGTCCGGTCGTCAAACCGATTACGGTTCGAATAGTTCTTACATTGGCCATCGCAAAAGGGTGGCGTCTCCACCAATTGGATATTAATAATGCCTTTCTTCAAGGGAGGCTATATGAAGATGTTTACATGGTCCAACCTCCCGGATTCGTTGACAGTAGATTTCCGCACCACCTATGCAAGCTACGGAAGGCCATCTATGGTCTTAAACAGGCTCCGAGGGCTTGGTATAATGAGCTTAAGGCCTTCCTTCTACAAGCTGGGTTTGTCAATTCCATTGCCGATTCCTCTTTGTTTATATTTCAACATGATCAACATCTTTTATACTTGTTGGTTTATGTTGATGATATAATTATCACGGGCACCACCTCTTCGGTTATTGATAACTTGGTTAAATGCTTGGCTTCAAAGTTTTCATTGAAAGATCTAGGCCCCCTGTCATACTTCCTTGGGGTAGAGGTCATTCCAACTCCTACAGGGATCTTCTTATCTCAAAGGAAGTATGTTACTGATCTTTTGAGGAAGGCAGGTATGGACTGTTCAAAGGCTGTAGCGACACCGATGGTGACTGCACCTCTCCTTAAATCTGGAGGAACCGAGATCCCTTCTCCAACTGAGTATCGAGCACTTGTGGGAAGTCTTCAATATCTTGGCTTAACGAGACCTGACATTGCTTTTACCGTCAGCAAACTTTCACAGTTCATGCAGTCACCAAGATCTGATCACTGGTGTGCCTTGAAACGTCTCTTAAGGTATTTAGCAGGAACCTTACAGCTTGGTATTAATATTTGCTCCAACTCATCGCCTATCATACATGCTTTCTCGGATGCTGATTGGGCCGGAGACAAGGATGATTTTGTCTCTACCACCGGTTATATTGTCTATCTGGGGGGTACTCCTATTTCATGGAGTTCTCGAAAGCAAAGATCAATTGCAAGGTCGTCAACTGAGGCGGAGTATAAGGCACTTGCAGACACAGCATCAGAGGTGCTTTGGGTCCTTCATCTTCTTCAAGAATTAAATGTTCAACTGTTACAACAGCCTGCTATTTATTGTGATAATTTGGGCGCAACCTACTTAAGTGCCAATCCGGTGTTTCACTCCAAGATGAAGCACATAGCTCTTGCTTATCACTTTGTGCGGGAACAAGTTCGCAAAGGCACTCTGCGAGTTAGTCATGTGTCTACAAAAGATCAACTTGCTGATGTTCTAACGAAGCCATTATTGCGGCCACAATTTCAGGAACTTCTACGCAAGCTTCAACTTACTGTACCATCGTCTAGCTTGAGGGGGAATATTAAGGATAATTAGAATAATTAGATATCATATCTTTCTGTTATTCCTATTGTTTGAAATCTAGTTCAGATATTCTAGGATTTTCAAATTACCATTATCTTGTATATATATCCCTTATTCTATCAATAAGACTCACGGTAGTTCTCACTCCTTCAATTCAATTCTCATTCTTCTATAGGATCTTCGGTTTAGGGAGAATACGGGGGTGATGGATCGAGCAGAGACCGCCGTTCAGGTGGCGATGGCGAAGCTGGAAGAGGAATTTCGCAACCTCCTCTCGAAGAGTGCGGCGCCGTTAGACGCCGAAAAGCTTTTTGGATCGACTCGTACTGTTTCACTGTCGTTTGTGGAGAACGAAGCTGAAGAAGGCATTATTGACAACTTCGAGTGCGTAGTCGGCGAAGGAGAGGATCGCAGTGGTGGAAAGAGTAGCCGTCACCATGAGAGAGGGCGAAGCTTGGCGGGAAGCGGCGTCTTTGTGGATTTAATCAAACCGGAAGTGATTGCGGATCTCAGGGAGATCGCGCAGAGGATGATTAGGGCTGGCTATGAGAAGGAGTGCTGCCAGATCTTTAGCAATGTTAGGAGAGACATTCTTGACGAGTATTTGGGGAATTTAGGGGTGGATAAGCTTAGCATAGAGGAGATCCAGAGGGTTCAGTGGAGTACATTGGATGAGAAGATGAAGAAATGGATTCAGTCCCTGAAGGTCATGATGAAGGTGCTTAATTGCGAGAAGCAGCTCTGCGAGCAGGTTTTCGATGAGGAGTCGGATCTGATCAAGGAGGTTTGCTTCGTCGAGATGGCATCAGGTTGCGTCAAGCAGCTCCTGAACTTTGGAGATGCTGTGGCCATTGGGAATAGGTCTCCCGAGAAGCTGTTTCGAATCCTTGATATGTATGATGCTCTGGAGGATGCTTTGCCTGAGTTGCAAGGGTTGTTTGTGGATGAGTCTGGCGAGTTTCTTTGCCTAGAGGCGAAGGCTGTATTGGATGGACTAGGGGAGGCTGCAAAGGCGACATTTGCCGAGTTGGAGAAATCTGTGAAAGGTGAATCCTCAAAGAAGCCCATCCATGGGGCTGAAATTCATCCCTTGGCTCGGTATGTGATGAATTATGTCAAGCTCCTTGTGGATTACAGTGAAACCCTGAATTCACTCTTGAAATCTGATGTGGATGAGGAGGAGAATCAGGCACAGGTCGATGATGGACAAAACCCGAGGAGCATGTCTCCTCTTGGGAGCCGTTTGATGTCGTTGATAGGATCTCTTGAATTGAACCTCGAGGAGAAGGCAAAGCTGTATGACAGTGCAATGCAGTGCATATTCCTGATGAACAATAAGCTCTACATCATTCAGAAGGTAAAAGATTCAGATCTTGCCAAGCTTCTTGGGGATGATTGGGTCAGGAGGCGAAGAGGTCTGATCCGCAAGTATGCCACGAGTTATCTCAGGGCCTCTTGGAGCAAAGCTTTGTCTTGTTTGAAGGACGAAGGGCTTGGCTCCAGCGGATTGACCAGTGCTTCAAAGATGGCTTTGAAGGAAAAATTCAAGAGCTTCAATGCCATTTTTGAAGATATATACAGAGTGCAAACTGCTTGGAAGGTCACAGACTCCCAACTTAGAACTGAACTGAGAATATCAATATCCGAAAAGGTCATCCCTGCATACAGATCATTTGTGGGGAGATTTGGGAGTCAGTTAGAGGGTGGAAGACACGCTGGGAGATACATCAAGTACAGTGCAGAGGATATAGAGGGTTACTTGGGAGATCTCTTTGAAGGAATACCAGCAGTTGTTAATCAAGCCAGGCGAGATAGGCGGCATTAGGAACTTACATTGTGTTTTAGGTAAGTTGCTTCTTCTAGCCACCAAGTTCTGTTGGTTGCACGTTTGTGCATTCAGTTTAATAATGTGCCTTTTTTTTATCTCGTTGGTCATGTTATAAACTCGAAAATGCAGTATTGTAAATGTGATATTTGCTGAAATGTGTCAACTTCCGCAAGGTTTTGCTGTCTTACACTCTTACCCATAAAAGATACCACGATTCATGTGATGACTTACCCCATTTCCCATGCCAGCGAAGCTAATTTGAAACATTTTGTAGGCTTGAAAGGTTCATTGGGATGCCAAATTGTGGTTTCCCTCTAGAAATTCTAACTTCAATATAATTGTTGCAGTATGAATCCTTTATGTACAAAAATTTAGGCCTGGTAGGAAAGGTATGAATAGGGCTGTTATGTGAACCGAACAGCTCGGCTCGGGATCGGCTCGTTCGTAAAGGATATTTGCCACAATTATTTTTTTATTTGGAATTACATGAAATAAAAAATAAAAATGTAACCTAGCTATCCCTATATACACCGCAAATTAATGTTCAATTGAACGTTGTAAAAACACCGGATTAGATGTTATATAAATTCGGATCCAACGTCGTCCATATATTAGTAATTTGCCTTGGAAAAAAATTTCGGATGTTGTAACAACGTTGGATTCAACGCTATTACAACATCGGATTAGATGTTGTTACAACATCGAATTGGATGTTGCATTTTGAAAGCCTACTTTACAACGTTGAATTGGACGTTGCAATCTACCCAACCCACCACATCATGACCTTAGATTCACAATGTTGCATACCACATATTACAATGTTGGATCCGACATTGTACTATAATTAACGCTACAACGTCGAATCCGACGTTGATTAGCAACTCTATTCCGTGGATTTGCACTGTATATAGGGACACCCTTTCACAATTTGGTCGGGCACATCTTTTATGCCTTTTTTAAAAAAAAAATCCATATAAGTACCCCCACTAATCCATATCTCGCTATATGTCTTTTTAATTAAAAAAAAAATCCATGTAAGCACCCCCTCTAGTTCACATAAGCAATATAGGTGGTACGTGCCTCAAAGTTGGTGATTATTTTTGTATTTTCTTAAGTTCGTGCCACTGAGTGCAACTATACCTAAAGTTCGTGCTATTTTATACAATTTGCCCTTGAAAATTTATTAGTACTCCATGGCAGTTACTAGAGAGTTTTTACATAATAACAACAACAACATGTCTATATAATCTAAATATCTAATATATATAGCTATGTAAAAGAAATTTTTTAACAATATATGACCATATTAATTTTATGAAGTTCTTTTGTCATAATTCAAAAGAAATGAAAAGCTGAGTACCATAAGATAAGCTTTTAGTTAAAATATTTTATAAGCAATAATTTAAACTAAATAATATAAACTAAAATTATAAAAAAACTAATTGAATGAAACATATTTGACTTCAACACCAAAAAATTTAGGAGAAATTTAAGAGGGTTGAATAGAAATGATCGAATACGTGCACGAGCAACAACACACTTCTTTTCAATACTAGGAATTGTGGTCGTGCGATGCACGGCGCTATGTAGTAACTACATTTGTAAACTTCTTATAAATCATACAACTAATTTGATATATAACATGTTGTACGAAGGAACAAAAGTCGTTTAGTCTGTTTACTATGACAGTTGGTGCGCAAACCTTTTAGAGAACAAAACAAGTGGCCATCCGAATCAGTTCAGGTAGATACACGGTGCCTATATTGCCCCGAATCAGTTCAGGTAGATACACGGCGCCTATATTGCCACTCCTTCATTGGCATCAATACCCTGAAGTGTTTCAAGTCCAGTGTTCCATAGTCAGACTGAATGAATGACTTGTATGGCTGTATCACCTCCCATCTTGCATCATTAACCTGACGAGGCTTATATACGACATTGCTGAACCTTCTTGTGTTGCTGGCATTGCTTAGACCACTTTCCAGGAAGAAATCTTCACCATTCTCTGAGGACTTAACAAAACTATTGAAACCCTTACCCTAAACCCCCAAATTGGCAAGACTGTTGGTTGAAAACCCGTCCTCAATATGGACTATTGATGAATGGCAGGAATCCCGGAGTCTGATTATCTATCGTTGTTGCTTCTCAAAATCTTGGAGGCAGCACAAAGGAGATGCCGAGGTACCTTGCCCATCACTCATTTGATCATTGGATGTATCATCTTCCAGAGCTTCTCTAGACTCCTACTGATATCCAGCAATCTTGTCCTCAAGATGAGGATTGCAATCCTATATCAAGCAGCATAAATTAGCAAAACAAACAAGCGGTGAAAGAACTGCAGATTCTTGAGCCAATACTTACATTACAACTGTTGATCTCCTAGAATGTTTCACTAAGGAGAGCATTTTTGGCAGTGTTGCTCAGAAATTTGAGTCCCAAATATAGGTAGAAAATCAGGAATATGATTGAAAACTACATGCCAAAAATCATAGAGTTATATACAAGGCTCAATTTTGAGAACATTAAAAAAGCTAAATGACATTCAGAATCAACCATTGACAATGAAAATCAAACAAACAAACAAACAAACAACCTCTCCTAAATTTCAGATTCTAAGTATTCAACAATGGCATTCAATAGCCTAGTGAAATTGAGATAGATCTCCTATAAGCATAACTCACTATACACCCTATTTTAATGAAGTTACTATTTGGGTTTCAAACAATAACAACCTATCGTAGCATTTTTGGGTCGGAGGGTTAGTGCGCCACCAAATCCAGTCACGTGCACTACTAAAATTCCAGGGCTTTTTCTTCCTATCTATATCCAAATCCAATAAAAAAAAGCTCTCATCTTTTCAATTTTGTAGGTATAAACTAAGTAACCATCATTGTTATGCAGGTTAAAGCTCATATCATCGTTTCATACAACTAAATGTCAAATTCGGGCACAACATGAACACATACAAACACACACATGATGGACAATTGCAAGAAGAAACAAGCATATGAATAAAACCTGGCTAGGGTGAGTGCCATCAATCTCCGGGAGGGTGGTACGGTACTCGTGGATGACCCAATGGGTTCTCTTGCCCTTGGGGGTGCGGCCCATGTAGAATACAAGCGTTTTCTTCATCCCAATCAATCCCATTGTCCTCAACACGATCCTCCTGTATTTTCTAGTTGCTTTCCAGTAGCCTTTTAACCGTAGACCGATTTGACCTTTGACCATTTGGATACTTACAGTCCCGCAGACAGAAGAAAAACCACTCTTCATCCATTCTGTATGACCGATAAGTCTGAACACACAAAGCAATCAAGCATTGCGCAGCAAAGCACACCATTAGACCCATCCGAGTTGAATCAAAAGCAATTACTTACAATAAAAAATGTTTCACGCATTGAAAACCCCTAAAAATCCAGCTGATGAGTATATCTTAGATCTGCCATTCAGATACTTATTCCGCACAGTTTTAACGGTCGAGACCCGAAAAGAACCCCAATAGCGACAGCAAATGACAACCAAAATGCCAAATTACGTCTATGCTGAATCACTAACATAGAAGCTGGTAGTCCATACATCAACATCAAGTCAATTTAGATGAATTGAGCAACCATGGGGTTCAAACCAATTGAGCAACCATGGGACATGAACTGATTGAGTAGTAATTTAGGCCAAAGCAGAAAATTAACATAATATAACAAAAGGCCATAAGACCTAGCTTCTAAGATCTCAAAAGTTCAATTTGATTGAGAACCTTTTTTCCTTTTTCCATTCGTTATGTTTTTCTCTTAGGGGTGAGAAACCGATGGTTGATTAACTTAGCATGCACTGGCTTTTAACAGTACTAAAGAGCTCTTAGAAGTGTTTTGATCTATTGTAGAATTGATCCTGGTGCTCATTATTGTAAGCATTTAAAATTTATGATCCAAAAGGCATTTTTACTGGGTACCTTTCTAAGTTTGAATTTCACATTCTATCCCAAAGTTATGTGCCTGTCTAAAAAATACAGAAGTATTTCCTGAGATGTGGTTGAAAGTTGAAACTACCGTGCAATGATAATATTGATAGCATAATCATAAACTTGAATAATAGCCAAATTCCAAATTAACGAAAACTATTAGACATTATACATAAATACCTGCAAATCATCTAATAATTCTTTCATTTCAACCACGTCTTTGTTTCATTCAAGTGATAAAGCTAGTGATTGCCATGATATAATTGTTATACATTACATGAGAAACGCTGAGTAAAGGGAAGAAAAAGGAATGAGAAAACTGGCTTAAAGAAACTCTGGAAAAAATATGTACTAAGAGATCAACAGAAAGACAGCTTATTTCCACTTGAAAGGGGAACTATTTAAGTCACCACAAGCAAAAATAACTAACCTCTACAAAATCAGTTCCATTCACAGAAAAGAAAGGAAGCCCTGCTTCACCAACAATAGCTTTGGCCAGCAGAGTTTTGTCACTTCCTGGGGGCCCATGTAGTAACACTCCTTTGGGACAATATATTCCTTTCTGCCTGTAATCTTCTTCATTCCTTAGAATTCGTACAATCTCTTGTAGTTCTTTTTTTATATAATTTGGTCCTGCAAAATCATCAAAGGTAACTCCAGTAGTTTCTTCTGCAGATATAAATTTAGCCCTGACACAAATGCAAGAAAGAAGATCTGATTAGTAGAAAATACTTCTAAGGAAATACATGAAAGGTTTGAACATGCATCAAATTTTAAACAGGCACTTTATTTACCTACTATTGCCTAAAGATCCAAGTGCAAGGCGTTTAAGTGGTTGTCTTTTCTTTTGCGTTGGTCTTCCCACATCACAAGGAATCAGCTTTGCATATATGGGTCTTGTAACGCTATCAATCCACAGATACATCGCTATAGCAAGGGCTAATCTCATAGACCATATCACTCCAGTCGCAACAGAAGAGTAGACCTTTGCAGGTACAGGGTCTACATTAATCACATCCACATTTACCACTTGTTGATGCAATTTCTGCCAGACATCATTACAGCAATCAACGGGAATGTGTTCTACCACATGGCGTTAAAACAATTTCCTTTTCTTTAGCATCTACTGTTTCCTTCCCTTTAACCTCTTCATCTCTGTAGTGTGCAAGGATTACTGTCGACATGATTTCACAAGCAAATATCAAGATTTCGAGCTCTACTTTCAAGAAGGTGAAAGATAAAAACGAAATCATTCCCCAATGATTACCACATTTAGACACCCGCCACACATTTTGGACAAACAAAAAATAATCCAAAACTGAAAGGATTGAAACATTCTAGTACTCAACGTCAAATTATAAATAGTCAAAACCCAAAAACTAATGCAGTTGTATCCATAATTTTTCCATAAGCACACTCATTCCCGATATTACTTCCAAAACAAAACTAAACACTGCCTAGAGATATCTTGACAATTCAAAAGTTCAGCAATCAGAATCCATATATATTTGTCACCTAACAAGCTGGCCATTGATCTGGAGAAAAGAAGGAGTAATAAACAAAAGGAATGTCAAGCAGATTTCAAAATAAAGATTCTTCTCCTTAAATAATAAGTTTTCAAATTGACACAAAAAATCTGTCACAGTAATATGCCTTCTTTTCAAATTGTAATCGTAAACATAAATTTCTTTGATCTCTAGTCAACATAGTCGACAAGGAAATTTAATATGCTTATTAACTACCAAACTGAACAAGTTATACAAGGGCTTTGTAACAACAATAATAATTGAACAAAGACTTGAAAAATGCATTAAAATGAAAATTTAGAACCAACCAGCTATTCTCGGACCAAAATCTGAGTACTCCATAAATTGGACATTATTTGAGTTGAGCAGCTTCAAAAAATCACGGTAGTTAACTTTAGCATCACCAAGACTCAAGCTCTTATATTAAGAAATTCTTTGTCTTCAAACGAATAAATGAAAGTAACACAAACGAGGAGCCTGATTTCATCCATATATCAAGTCAATTAAGATGAAAGTGAATTCCGTTACAAACCCATTTCCTTTTAAAAGGGCTATGCTATATAGGAATTAAGGCCTTCAAAGGGATCACAAATGCACATCCTTCTCTCAATGTCATCCAAACAGGATATATGGATTACAACTCTCTAAAACATATACTTTCCTAATGTATGCAGAGCAGAGATTGGACCCCAGAATTGACGGATATCAATTCTCTAACATCTCACAAACAAAATCGGATCGGACCAATTTAAACCCCAATTCTGACTAATCTCAGTTGAATCGACCTCTCTTGAATCGAAAAAGGATAAGCTCTAATCCCCTAAATCGAAATAAAGTTTCAGATTTGCTGTTCCAGGCTTAAATCATCATATCTCCTTCAATACTTATCCAAATGAAACCATTCAAAGCTCAAAATGCTCTAAATTGAAGCTAGTTTCTACAAATCTAAGTTATCAGCAAAAGTTCAGTCCAGGAACTTCCAAAAAATTGCAGCAAGTGACCTGCTCTCAATATTTTTCCCAAAGCGATAAGGCCACTTCTAATTAAGATAGCTCCCTGATGACAAAGAATTTGCCCAAGTCCTTCATAGGCCACCAACTACGACCAGTTAAGAGGATGGTGCAAAAATAATCAATCCATTCTCATCATTTGTTTGCAAATGGTGATGAAAACAGTAATTTGACATAACAGTTTTTCAGATTTTCTGTTCCAAGCTTAAATCATCATATCTCCTTCAATACTTGGTCAAATGCAACCATTCAAAGCTCAAAATGCTCTAAATTGAAGCTAGTTTCTAGAAATTTAAGCTCTCAGCAACAGTTCAGCCTACAAAATTCCCAGAAATTGCAGAAAGTAACCTGGTCTTCATATTTTTCCCAAAGCGGTAAGGCCACTTCTAATTAAGATAGCTCTCTAATGACAAAGAATTTGCCCAAGTCCTTCATAGGCCACCAACTACGACCAGTTAAGAGGATGGTGTTGAAAATCATGTGCTGATTATATTCCGGTTTATACTATAAGCAACCACCCCGGGCCCTGTTCATTCAGCAGCTTCTGAACATAAGCAGAGCTTATAATGCATTAAGTGGGCAAGATCTTAGCTTGCCATTAAAGTTGCAATATTTGATTCCATCTATTGATCAATTTCTTATCAAAATTCACAAGCCACAACTCGAGAAGCATATAGTCAATAGCAACACTAAATTTCCATCCAATAGTAAAAAAATCATCAAATTCTTCTTATCATTTAGTCTAAGCTGCTGCTCATAATCATTATATGTCAATCTATAAGGTCAGTATCTTCTACCACTTTATAGTATAAATTCTGGAACTTGAAAGATAATCTTTTTATTAATTAAAGAAAATTTTAAGGTTTCATATTTTCCTTTTCAACCAAAGCACTGTCGGTTATCAAATTTAATTCACATTATAAAATTAGGCAAATAATCAGTTGGCACTTTAAGATTGCCATTTCTGGCATTTTCATTTGACTTGATGTACTGCTCTAGATGTTTAATCTCATTTACAATCACAAACCCTAATCTCCTAAATTGATTTCTGGCCCAAGGAGAACCCGAATGTGAATTTTTGGGCCCAAGTTTTGTCTTGAGCCCAAATTAACCCAATAATAATAATAAAAATAGGGATAGATTTATTTTATAATATGGAATAATTATAAATATTTAGTCTGTAAGTGGTTTAAATGGTTTCCCAAATTATGCCCAATTAACCCAAGTTTTGTTCTTCTTGCGGTTGTGCTTCATTTGCTCGTGTGGTTTGGTGTCCGTCTGTTGGTCGTGGTTAGTTTCGGTAGAGGAGCAGTTCTGCGGCCCTGGTTGATCGACGTGATCGTGTTGGTGGTGTTTGTGGTCTCCGAAGATCCTTCATCCAGGTGGGGGGAACGTCGTGTGATCCACACTTCCTCAGGTGTCGCCTTTGCCTTACAAGGATTGCTGCTTTTCGTCTTTCCGGCGGCGAGACATCGTGTCAGCTAGTGCTGTCCCATGCGCTCGCTATCCACTTCTCCACGACGATTTCCTTTCTCTCGATGATGTGTCCGCTGGGGTCTTGGGTTTTTTCCGGGTTTTCTTTGGGTGCTCTTTTATTGTATTTTATGTTATTTTTCTTATTTCGTTGTTGTATGTTTAGACGGCTTGCCGTCTGCCGACTTTGTCGGCCTCTCGAGGTCCGGGCCTGTCCGGCCTCGAATTATTTCCTTATCAAAAAAAAAAATACCTAACCCCATTTTACACCAGAAGAAGAAAATAAGTAGAAAGAATGTTAGGTGGCGTAAGCCAGAACCTGGGTTTCTGAAAATGAATTTCGATGGCTAAACTGATAGATCAGGACAATCTACAGCAGGGTTTATAATCAGGGACCACGAGGGAAAGATGATATCGGTGGGTGCAAAGAAGCTAGGAGGTCAATCCCCCCTGATGGCAGAAACCATGGCCTTGCAGCTAGGTCTCCACGCAATCAGACAGCTTCAACGTACAAATGTAATCATAGAAGGTGACTCTAAAATCGTTATAGACTGCCTACATGATAGTAAAACCTGTCCATGGGAAATTGAGTTAATTATGGGAGACGTTAAGAGACAACTTACAGAATTTGAACATGTGTCTTTTTCGCACGTGCCCCGTGAGGGTAACAGGTCGGCTGACAAGGTTGCACACCTTGGCCGTCTTGTTAATGGGGCGGCCTTGTCATTACACAATGATCTTATTGATCTCGTCCGTCGGGATGCAATCGGTTAGGACTTTTTCCAACCGAATTCTTACCTATTCAAAAAAAAAAAAAAACTATCTATTTCTATGATCCCTGCCTCCGCCTCTTTCTTTGGGTGAAAATCTAAGGTTTACCTTGCTCCCTACCACTGGGTGGAGCCGGTCGGCGCAAGCCGGTTTACCTGGTACTTGGCTCTTGTCGGCTGGGTCACGTGTTCGGGGTTTGCCACCGAAGGTGGGTTCCTCGTCATAAAAAAAAAAACAACTATCATGTTATTATGTTAACTAAAAAACAGAGTGTTGTTGGCCACAACCTTTCCCATTGTCATTTTATTAAGCAGTATTTTTTGTCTCTAGTATTGGTATTCTTTGATACTGATACTGATGTTTTTGTTTTACTCGTATAGTTTATACTTTATGAGCATTTTTCTTTATAATAAATTTGTTACTATTTTTTAAAGGGTGAAGATTATTTTTCAGAATTATTAAGGCGAGATTTTTTTTCTGAAGAATAAAGGTAGAAGAAATGGAGATTTTTAACATGAAAAAATCCCATAGTTTTTGACGAAATATGGATTAATTTTGGATACTATAATAAAAAATGACAATTATACCCTTACATACTCTCATTAATGAAAGGAGCCTTCCAGGCAATTTGGGTGATAAGTTTTCACTTTCCAATAGGAAACAACAACAGACTCAGTATATCCCGCTCAGAGCAGGGTCTAGAGGGTCGAATTGTACACACCCTTGCCCCGACTAGGTCGAGAGAGTATTTCCTAGTGACCCATGACAAAACATATAGGAAAGGTGATAGCCCCATTCTACAAACTATACTTTACAATAAATATATAAAAACAAAAGGAGAAACGGTGAAAAAGATGCACGTAAGGAAGTTGGGATAGAAGAAAAGTTTTAGTGTTCGTCAACCCGGATGGCACTACTCCATTGTATCCTATCGCGCGTCATCTCCTCATTGAGTCCTAGAGCGGCTAGGTCATGTCTAATCACTTCACCCCAACTCTTCTTTGGACGCCCTCTGCCCCGACGAACGCTATCTCGATGCACTTGAACAAAGGGAGATTTTAGCACCCATTCACCTCATTGTAAACATGCTCTTAATATATCGAACATGTCTAATACGTCGAATTAGTTTCATTTGTTTTTTAAAATTAATAGGTAAATATTGATTTGGTTGGTTGGTAATATAAAAAAATGTGATGTATGCAATTTGTAACGGAGTGGAAGAGAGCAATCATTATCAAAGAGGGATAATAATAGGTGTCTTAGAACATACCTATCATTCTGCAACCTTTTTTTTAAATTAATAGGTAAATATTGATTTATTGCATTGTCTACGATTTTCTATATTGCCGTGTATCTCTGGCTTCATTTGAGTGTCTAATTCTTGTTTTACTTATTTTTATATACTTTCATTATCTTTATAATATTTTTGGGTCACACAATTAAAACACTCACTTAACTTTATTGGAAAAATACGGAGGGTACCAGAGGCGGAGCTAAGGGGGGGCATGGGGGAGCACGTGCCCCTCCCCTCATCCGACAAATTATCTAGGTGTATTCTCCTCGTCGCTGGCTTCGTTTTGATATATAATACGTCCTAATCCGACATCTGAGTAAAAAGTTATGAATGTTTGAAAATTGTAGGTGTATTAATCACTTTAATTTTATTTCAATTGACTATAATACTTTTATATTTTACTTAAATTGACATTCACGTATTATAAATCATCTCGAGAGCTTCGAAACCATAGGTTATATTACTTATTTTGATAATTTGGTAAGAAGTTACGCAAGTTTCAATTTTTTATATCTAGTTATACACTATTACACGTTAAGAATACAACAAGTTAAATATTGACTTGATGTTTATTTATTGTAATGTATATACTTATTTTGTTAGTTTTCTTTTCTTCGACTATTTAATTAATTAATTTATATTTCTTTATATTTTTCATTAGGGTTGATATGAACTGAGCAACTCGGGATTAGGTCGAAAAAAGCTCGACTCAAGCTCATTCACTTACACAAGCCGAGTTTGAACATGATTTTAAGCTCGGTTGAAAGCTCAGCTCGTTTGATTTAAGCTTGAATAGCTTGAATTTTATGATATTTCTAAAATTTTCTTTAAGTTAATATGTTATGATCACCAAGAAAAAACCGCTTAGAGCTCGAAAAAAGCTCAGTTCGAGCTCGTTCATTTACTAAAACAAGCCAAACTTGAACGAAAAAGAAAGCTCGTTTAAAAATTAGGTTTGGCTCGAGCTTGTTTAACAAATGAACCAAGTTTGAACATGTCAAGCTTGGCTTGTTCAGCTCGAATAACACCCATATTTTTAATGGAGATAAAATAATAGAGTTTTATCATAAATCGAAGTCATGTTATCTTAAAATAACATCATTTAATTTATAATTATCATATTATACAAAGATCGTTATGATACTTTAATCTAAAACGACACCGTACATATAAAATCGTGCCCCCGCTAAAAAATTCCTGGCTCCGTCCCTGGAGGGTACAGTATATGATTGTTTTATACAGTACAATTTGCAACGGATAAACTCAACTGAATTCTACAAAGATGGCCGAACGAACCTCTCCACGTTGGCGGTGTTTGGTTGATGAACTCAGCTCCGATTTTGAACGTTTCCCCCTTCCAAATCTTCCCAAAATTTAATGAATTGATCTCTGAAATCTTTTGGAAAACAACAAAACCCTCATCTCAATATCTCACAATTCAGGCTGACAGGCCACACCAACTCCAATCTCCTCGTCTTCCAGCTTCTTCTGCTAAAATCCCAAACCCATCCAAAAAACCAGAGGTCCAAAAGGACCAAAACCTCCATAATCCCAGTTGCCGGTCTCCATCATCATCCCCTCAATCATCCCCATGTTTCTTTAACCGTCGGCGGTTTTCCGGTCTCCTCAATCATGGAGAACGAGCCCCTACTGCCATTACTGAACCCTAGGACAGCGCCCCAACCAACGCCGCCGCCTCCGTTGCTCCTGTCATCTCTTCCTGAACATGAAGAGCTCTCCCATGGCTTCACCCCATCCTCGTTCAAGGAATACCTCATCTTCGGCCCCTCCATCGCCGGCGAAGACCAACCCTCCCCTTCTCTATTCGATGCCCTAACCTCCCACCACCCCTTCTCCAACTCTCCCGATCCCGATTCCTCCTCCTCCGGCCACCAAAACCTAGAACAGTCCTAACATTTCTCGCCGGCGGCGCCGCCCAGGGCGAGTCTTCACCGCTCCAAGACCGCGCCCGCCATGGCGGTGATTAACGATTTGCAGTACCCTAAGGTCGCTGCCAGTAACAAACCCGACGAATTCTCATCTCAATCGGTTGTGAAACAAGCTGTGTTGCTGTTGATTGTGTATCTTGCGTTAGGAGTAGTGATTTACTGGTTTAATCGCCATCAATTTTCTGCATCCGAGACCCATCCGGTTGTGGATGCTCTTTATTTCTGCATTGTGACTATGTGTACTATTGGGTATGGGGATATTACCCCCAGTTCAAACGCCACCAAGATGTTTTCGGTCTTGTTTGTGCTGGTTGGGTTTGGGTTTATTGACATCTTGCTTAGTGGGATGGTGTGCTATGTGTTGGATTTGCAAGAGAGTTATCTTCTTAGGACTGTTAAAGCTGGAAAAGATGTGGGGTCAATGATTGTGGATGTGAAGAAGGGGAGGATGAGGATCAGGATGAAGGTTACATTGGCTCTGGGGGTTGTGGTTCTTTGCATTGGGGTTGGGGTTTGTGTGATGCATTTTGTTGAGCAATTGGGGTGGTTGGATTCGTTTTATCTCTCAGTTATGTCAGTCACCACGGTGGGGTATGGTGATCAGGCGTTCAAGACGCTGCAAGGCCGTCTGTTCGCGTCAATTTGGTTGCTTGTGTCAACGCTTGCTGTTGCCAGGGCGTTTCTTTTCTTGGCAGAGGCTAGGGTTGATAAGAGGCATAGGAGGGTGGCCAAATGGGTGCTTGGTCAGGACCTTACCGTGGCTCAGTTTATGGCTGCTGACACGGACAACAATGGCTTTGTGAGGTATGCATATGGTGTTTGAAGCTCATTGATCTCTTAGTCTGTGTGTGTGAATTGGTGCATTCTTAGAAATTTTACTTCTTATGCTTAGTTTAGTTTGTTATGCTCTCTAGTCTTGGGTCCCAACTTTCCAAAAAGAGCTAATTTGCCTACAGATTGGTAATATATTTCCTACAAATAAGCTTATGAATAGATACAAAAAGTAAAATCACTACATAGTTGGTCACTCTCCCCATCTCTTTGTCAAATTGACTTAACATGTTTGGATAAAATGCTTTCTGTTATCAATATAAACAACATTTAAGTGAAGATATCTTAGGGATAAAGCATTGGATAATTGGTCTGATGAAAATTTGTTTGTTCTCATGAGTGTGTTGCCCAGTGAGCTTAACTTTCTTGATTTGTGAGTATGCTTGAGGTGACTCGTAACTCGTTGTACGAAAGTAAGATTGCTTTTTTTTTGCTTAGTGTATGAGAAGAAAGTGGTGGCATGCTTTATGAAAAGCTCTATTTTTTGGTGGGGGGCCCTTGACAGCAATGGATACTGAATTTTCCACTGTGTAAATCTCCACAGACCATAGTTGATTCTGTATGGAGAATAAGATGATTTGATTTCATATAGGTTAGTTTTGGTAGCAACTTTGAATGGACTTCTTTCGTTTACTTTTTAAGTTTAAACTCCTTATACTCGATTTAGTGCACCTAAACTAACTCCTGGACTTAGCTTCCCCAGATGCTGCATTTTCTTTAGATATGACTGTTTCTGCTGGATTCAAAAGATTTAAAATATGTGATCAAGATTTAGGATACTCTGATCCATATTCCCCCCTCTTCTATTATTTTCGCTTTCTTGTAATTTTTGTTTTGCTTGTTTTTGTGGCGAATTTTATGGATGCTAAAAGGATTATTCCATGTTACATTCCTGAAGGAGGGCAAAAGTAAGACAAAGGAGTATTTCATGAATAAATATAGTATACTATCTTATATGAATGGGATGGCTGGATTTTACCACTTGGGTGACCTGTTTTATACTAGTACATAAACTTCTTAAAATCTGTACTTTAGTCTCTTGTATTGCAATGTAATCTCAAATACAACTGCAGAATCGGTAATTGTCCAATTTTTTGGGTTCAAATTCTGATATGGGTGTGAGACAGTAAGCTGTTTAGCTCGAGAATTTCATTGGATAATGCATTTATTCATGCCCATATTTGTTGTTCAGTTCATCTTGGCTTGATTCTATCTTGCTTTGCATCGTCATTGTGAAGATCTCACTCATTCGTCTGAGTTTTAAGCTTGTATTAGATTAAAGTCCCTTGCTTTTGGATGCTTTAAAATTTGATTTCATTTCAAGCATAAAGTCATGTTACTGCCTCAATGAATATTTTACACATTTAATTTGCTTAGATTGGATATGTACCTCTGCTTAAGAAAGCTGAAACACAACCTTTCTACATCACTTGAACAATTAGCTGTTGATTCCTTGAATCCTAATTGATTGCTTATCCTTAAACATTCAGAAGATATTGCTAACAACTTCCTCTTTTCTTTTTTTTTGATGATTCAGTAAATCAGAATATGTCATATACAAACTCAAGGAAATGGGAAAGGTATCAGAGAAAGACGTGCTCCAGATCTGCAGGAAGTTTGATCAGCTTGATACAGGGAACTGCGGGAAGATCACTCTGGCTGATCTAATGCACAGCCATAACACTGGGAAAACATTTTGAGTCATATAAACTCGAATTCAAATGAGGTTCTTATTTAGATGGCAGACGGAAGGAAGGCCTTGTGCTTCAACCTTCACCCGAAACCTCAACCATGTACATACAAACAATACGGGGAATCTTTCGAATGACTGGCTTTAGAACAGCTTTTCTGCCCCTCTGTACCTGTTCTGGGCATCTGAAAGCTCACTTGGCCCATCTTCGTATTCAGAAAACGAATACTTGAGCGAAAAGGTACTGGCTGAAAGAGCTCGTTCGTCCCCCTTGTAAGGTAGCTTTCTCGGTTTTCATTTTATCAAAGGTCTTTTAGTAGATGAAAAGGAAGCCCAGTTTCAATCTCCTCATTTGAAAGAGAATGAATCAAGGAGGCTTATTTGACAGTTATTTGTATACTTTACCTATACAAGTGCTTTCAAAGCTATACCAAGGATAGATCTTGATTGAACACCACTCCTTTTGTAGCTCACCAAATACTACAGAATGCAGTCGGGAAGAGGTAATCATAATGGTCCATACAGGTCGATGCAGCCTGACCCGAACTGTAATTTACAGATTGGTCCAGCGTGGGGAGACCCTTAAACTCCAAAGGGTCGGCCCAAAGACCCACCTTTGGCTTGAACTTGAAGATGGCACCGTTGTAGAACATCCTCGGTTCAAGCCAGTGAACCAAACCAAGCCTTTTTTCAGGTCCTCACAAACACCCAAATACCCAATGGTTCAAGCCAGTGAACCAAACCAAGCCTTTGAATTTTTTTTTATTTTTTTTGAAACAGAAAGAATTCGACGCATTAGAATGGTGTTTGGATCATTTATGAGTGTACTTTAGCCCCTTCTTGAGCTTACTCGCTATAAATGGCCGGCCTTGCATGAAAAAGACATTAGTTATGTCATACAACATATAATGAAATATAGGAGGTGAAATTCATGTTTTGTGTGTGAAGCCCAACAAAAAGTGAAATTGAATTGGTAAAGATATAAATTGAGAGAAGGCAAATTTATCTTATTTTTTTAATCCTTACTATTATAAAAGAGCCGGAAGATAGCACTATCCAGCCGTTCATAGCCAATTGTTAAAATTCCAGATCTAACGGCGGAGGAGAGTTTTCAATTCACCGCTTTCTCTTTGCCCTCGTGTTCCACCGCCTCTGCTTTCCACCGCTCAGCAGTGCTCTCTTACCTCGCTCTGTCTTCACTCCGTCGTCTTCTCTTCTTCCTCAAATCTCTTTCTCTGTTGTGTTCTTGGCCCACCACCTTCGACCATCGCCTGTGTCTTTTCCCTTTGTGTTGCTCGACACCTTCTACAGGTTAAGGAATTATGTTCTGATTTCAATTCATACAATTTCTATTCCTTTGTGAGTTTCTTGTAGTTGTTTTGATTTTTTCTTATCGGATTGATGTTCAGGATCTCGCCTGATTCCGATTTCATCCCATATTCGTAGACATTCAACTCTTTGGTGAAAAAGCCTTGTTGTTGTTGCTATAATTGGTGTGGTTGATTAATTGTGAATCTTCTGGCCATGGCTACCAATTGAATCCTTCTCATCAGAGTTTGTTCTCCCTCTCTACCCCTCTTCTCTAATTCCCCCAATTTTAGGTTAATCTGTCCAATTCTCAGTAAGTTTGTTGTGAAATCATGAGCTCTACTTATTCTGTGAGCAAATCAAGACTTAATTAATTAGTTCTCTATAAATTTATTTGTGAAGTGAGAACAGCTCTAGGGGTCTGCATTTGAGGAATGTGTATCCTGATTCTTGAAATCCGGAAAGAAATTAGTTTTTAGTGATTAATAATCAGTTCTATGGACGAGTGCTTTGGGTTTTCTATTAAAATTCATTAGGCAAGGTCTAATATATTGTTCTATGTCCTTTGAGCTATAGCTTGGTTGTCTTATCATACAATTTTAAAGAGATCATCTTAATGACTTGTTTTTTTTTTATGTGGATGTCATTTGTTTATACTTTGATTCTTTTTTTTTTTATCCGTTGTTAATACATTGCTTCCGTTTAAGGATGATTTGCAAAGTTAAGCTTATTTTTGCAAATGGCCTCTTATGTTTGCCTATTTAGCTACGTTTCTGGCAGTTTAGTTGGGGTTTTAATGTTTTATCATTGATGTTGTTTACTCTTGTAAATGCGCTCTATTGCTCTTAAGGACCCGAAACACTACCCTAGGATACCCGAGATGGCTGGTAAGTGAAATGCTTCCCATTTGATGTCATCAAACTGGGTTCCTTTGGCATGTGGATTTCAAGTAATGTGTTCATTGGAAATTGTAGCTGTTTTCTGATGTAATTTGCTTTGAGATTATGATTTGGATACTTGAGACGATGAGCAACAGAAATGTAATACGGAGTATATTGGTTCTCTAGGGTTTTATGCTTTAGCTCTGATGGTAATTAGTCACAATCTGATTTCAATAGAACTCCTGCCTTGGCTTATTGTATTAATTATTCTTAGCTGAATTGCTTAATGGCTTGATAAAGGTCCTTCTAGAGTTTAGAATGAGTAATCTTTGCCTGGGTTATACATTTTATATAACTCTGCCTTCTGTGAATGGGCTGTGTAGATTTTTGTTGAACTTCCATGAAATCAAATTGTTTAGGACTGGAATTACTGGTTTGAGTTTTTCACTCTTCTATGAAGATTTATTTTAATTGTATTATGTTTTTATTTTTGTTTTTGTGATGGATTTTTACATGTTTAATGAGAATTAAGTGAGGTTGCTTCTAAGCATAGGGATTAATCGATTTAATTGATGGAAGTTTATACACTCAAAGGCAGGCCAACACTATGTCAAATACAGAACTATAGCTGCATTTTTTCGTTCACAAATTATATCCTGCTGCATTTCCTCCCTCAGCTTTCATAAAATAGGGGAACTTGGAATAGCATCTGCTAAACTAAATATAAAGCATGACTTGGAATGGCTAATCAGTTGACATTATCACGACTGGTATGTTTCTAATTCTCAAAGATGAAGATTCCTGAATTATCAATTTCAATAAAAAAAAGAGCTAATTTGATCCAATTAGCTAAACTTAGAAGCAAAAATTAGGTTCCATAATGACAAAATTCTAGCAATCAGACAAAATAAAATTGTAGGTTGTCATTACTTTTCTTTTTAAGGACATAGAAGCATTTAACATTAATAATCCAACCAAACATAAATCTAAATCCTCTTAAATTTGGGGTGCCTCGGCTTCTGCTTCAGCTGCTTATGCCTCCCTTGCAGCCCTCTCAGCCTCTGCAATGGCGGCTTCTGCCTCCACAACTGGTCGTGCTGCAGCTGCAGAAACTTCATAGGCTGGCATACTTCTCATACTTTGTGGTTCTTGATCAACCATTGTCTTTTCTTTTCTTTTCTCTTAAGAAATTTTAGGTTTCCTTGTTTACACTAAACATTTTTTAATGTGTGATTTTTGTTACAATGGTTTTTTGTGATTAATTGTATATTGTAGTTGATATAATAAAGGATCGGTTGATTCTCCAACCTGCATCTGTATGGAGTTTAGAATTAACATCTCCTGGGTCCTAATGCTCTGTTTCATAACAGGGTGAGCAACTTATAGGGGCTGGAAGCAGCTGTGGAGGTAGTGGCTGAGTTCCTAAACAAGGCAGTGAATCCTGTCATAGTCGGCGGCCCCAAAGTCCATCTAGCCAAGGCCACTTCCATGTTCGTCCAGCTAGCTGTCGCTTGTGGCTATCTACTGGCCATGATGCCCTCTGCAAAAGGGATGGTCCTGGAGCGGTGAGCACTTCGTTTTGCGCTGAGATCGTCGAATCTGTCGATGCATATGTCTTCGTCGGTCCCATGTTTAACGACTGCAACTCAGTGGGATGCTCGTCCTTGCTCGAGAAGGAGAAAACAGACATAGTGCATCCTGACAGAGTGGTGATTGGCAATGGCCTAACTTTCGGGTGTGGTTTGATCGACTTCCTTTAGGCCTTGGCTAATTGGATCAAGAATAACACGAAGTTGCTCGCTTTATCAACTCCATACCCTGGTTTGTTCTCCCAAATCAATAATGTGATCAATTTCATTTTTATTAAAAGAAGAATAATATCCATCTTAACACAACCTCACATGTGGTCACAAAATATGACTCGGAGAACTTAAATACGAAATTGTCAAAATATCTGAGTAGTAGTTATAGAACTAACCAAAACACACCTTGTATGACCGGTTTTTATATCTTTTAACTTATTTGGTGAAACATGACTATGGTTAATTATCCTCCATTCTCCATTCGATTATTATACCAGTATTTTTACAAACTATAAAACCCTCATCGTTATGCCTACTCTTTCCACCTAATCATCTAGACATTTATCCCCATGTACTTGGGTCCTCTGTTTTTCCACCCCTTTTGGGACATTTGAGTTTTATACTTTCATTTGTATAAATACATTTGAGCAATTTATTCCCCACCGTATGTATATTCAAATGGTCCAATCCAACCAACAATCACCCATTTTAGTTGTTCCTAATTCATTATTAAATTTGGTATTGATCATTTATGTCTATTGCTTTGTTTTGTTATCTTACTTTTCATTTAGTGTGGCTTTTTCATATGCATTCTATTTTTTCCTTTCATGATCTAATTCGTATTGTTTTTATGGTGTCAGTCTAGCTCCTTTTTTTGTTCGACTTGGAATGGGGTCTCTTGTTTGTTTTTATGTCGATCATTTTCTTACTTTTGCTTTTGTGTCGATAGTATCAACATCTTGTTTTCATGATGTGTATTTAATTATTTATGCATAGCAGAATTGGTGCTACCAAGAATTGACTTTTTAGGTCTTTGATCTCATAACTGCTAAAAATGTGCAGTAGCTCATGGTCCAATAGCTTATGGCCTTCAAACTTGGGATGTATGCGAATAATACCCGGCCCGGTGTCTCAAGGTAGCAAGTTTTATAAAATCCCAACTTGAGATCTCAGCCCTTCATTTATAGTTTTGTAAAATTAAGGGACCAGATCAGCTCTTCATTTGCCCCATCAACGAACTCCCTCTAGACCAATGTATTGAATTCTGCTTTATTATAGGTTCTGTCAGTATATTAACATCATGAATATCTATAATGGATATTATTTGGGAAGTGTTAGTAAATAAATTTACAATGGAGCAACATGACAGACAAATAGGACATCAATTTTTTAAAAGGGATTCTTTAACTAGCTTAAAGCCTTGGTTCATCTCGTTTTCCTGTTCTGAAGTTAGTGAATGTGCAGTTGTGGACTGCCTGCATGAGCCTTTTCTGAACATTTCGCTTTTGATAATGATTCAATCTAACATTTTCTTCTGTCATTGCTGGGTGTGTGTAATTGAATTAGGGCTACTCTTATTGCCAATTGGTTTTAGAATTAAACCCCATTGGGTTATGTATTGGGCTTCAACTGACGCTTGATGCCCTCATACGGATGTTATCTATTCTTATCTATATACATCTCACCTTAATATATATTCATTTGCATTCTCAATTCTCAATCTAAAATAGCATTCTCTGGAACAAATACCTGTATATATAACAGGAAGCAGTCATGTAATGAATCACTCATTCATCACTCTTATATGCTCTCCAAAACAAACACTGATACAGGAGTAGGCTGAGTAGCAATGGAACTAGAGGATTCCTTATATCTCTTACTAAGAGAAGTTAGTATTGGCATCGATCCATACGAAGTCTTTCAAGATTCTGAATGGGCCCTTCTAATTGGAGCAAAGCCCTGTGGACCTGGGATGGAACGTGCTGACTTGCTTCACATCAATGGTCAGATTTTTGCTGAGCAGGTACACCAACTGGCTTAAGTTTTATAGTGACATGAGTCCCAGTGAGACTCTCCATTATCTCCTCATCTTTGATTTTAATTTTTATAACAGGGAAAGGCTCTTAATGCTGTAGCGTCGCGTAATGTCAAGGTGATAGTGGTGGGAAATCCCGCTGCAATGATACTTCCTCTTGTGCAAGAATCCTCTCAATATTTGCTATGCAGGTGGATTACTTGAAATTGAAAACCAATAAGAGAATAGCTTCAACTTTAGGCAGGAATGTGAACTGTGAATGGTAATAAGCAATGGGATTAAAGAGAACACTCCATTCACTAGCTTGCATGTAAGCTTAATACTTTAAGGAACTTAGGCATAGCTAAATTCTTTTTCGTCTTTTCCGGATATAAGAGATTGTTTCCATGAAAGAGGTTTCCCATACAAATATTTCACAACACGTACACTAGAGGTAGAAGATTACCTTGTAAAATTCCATTTAAAATAAGCACATATAAGATATCTTGTTCTTCAAGAGGAGTATATAAGGTATTAGCTACAAATGGATCTCATTTTACCTTGATTTAGATTTTTTAGCAATTTTATGTTTTTGCCTTTCATTTTAGAAATTTGCTTCAGTTTCGCCTTTCAATTTTCATTAGGAGATCCATCCATGAGTTAGGATTATTGTTGGTCTCATATCCACATGATCTCTTTATGCCTCTTTGTCGCAAGTGCTTCGATTTGTGATACGTTTATTACTTTGCCTTTAAGAGTTGAGACTGCATGCTTGCTGCTACTCTCATTGGTAATTTTGGACAGTTTATGGACATAGCTGCTTCTGTTAACTTGTTGCGTTGATGAACTTGGAGCTCAGCACAGAGATGTCCACGGAAATGGAACTTCGTTAGTAGGCACTGTACCGGTTATCTTGTTTATAGTTTTGGAGAGCCGAAACTTGGATTCCGTTCAGATTGGAGATGAAGGGCTTGCTCACTTTCTAGGTTGCTCATTGGTTGAGATTATGTTCATTCTCATTTCTGATATGTTTGTGGAAGAAAGATTGGTCACTTCTTTCAACCATATTTTGACACACTAAACTTCTTGTTCACGACATTTGCCCTTCAATAATACTGAAGTTGGAAGCAGGTTGCATTCTCTCTCAAAAGTTTAGCATGTTTCTTCTCCAATGCTAGATTTTCCTTCTCTTCATTTTCTGAAAGTTTTAAGGGCAAGGATACATTTGACAAAGTACATAATTTTGTTCTATTTGTGTTATATTCTTTTTTAGGGAGTTTCTATTTTTGGTGCCATGATGTTGTGCTATGTTGCATCTAAACCTGCAGACTCTTATGTAGAGGCCATGCCTGAATTTGTGTTACAGTTGTAGTTCTTTGCTATAGAGTAGTATGTTTCTTCTGTTGTTAAAAAGTCAAAACGCCAATTTTAACTAGATTGTAACAAAATACTGCGATGGTAGGCGCGCATCTGCGCGCCCTAATTACCTAGTATTCTTAAAATAAAAGAGTTTCAGCCTATATGATATCCCTACTTTTTTTTACCTTTAAATCAATCTATTTTTTTCCTTTACTTTTTCTTCTTCTTCCCTTTACCAATCACATTTTCCCTTTTATTTTTAATATATTTACAGGCTTACTTAAAGACATTGAATTTAATATAATCTAATGCTTACTATTAATCTATATGACTACATGTAAATATTTATATATTATAAATATCTGATTTATATATACTACTTAATAGTATATAAGTCTTTATGATGATATGACATAACCAATCATTTTAGATATTGGTTATACCATATCACATTTAAACAAAGTTACAATGATATTACTATTTTTACTAAGTGATTTAAATATCCATATTTATGTATTATACTTTTACATGAGATTATTTTTTAAATAATTTTTTGAGATATTTATAAGATACATTTATGGTAAAGATTTTAATGAATTTTATCTTAAATTTTATTAATATTTTATAATATTATTTTTTATATTATCAAGATTTTAGTTTAAAAAATCGCGCCATTGGTACAAGAATTATACTAGTTAAACTCTTAAAACAAAAGAATTTTGGGCAATTTGCAAAACTAACCCAAAAACCCGGACCCCTTTGCACCCCCTATCCACTATCCAAAAAAATTGCAAAACTAACCCTCACCCCTTAAAATCTCCGGTTTCCTCACCTGCTGCAACCAGTGGAGAGAGAAAGAAAAGCAATAGGACATTTATTGTCCATCACTTTCAGGCTTCAGCCATCTAAAACTCATTCTCTCTATGCCTCTCTCCACTTCTCTTCATTGAAGAGCTCCATTGAAGAACTTTTTTATTCTTTGATTTCTGTCGTCTATCTCTCTACCTTCGAGGGTGACGGGATCTCCATGGGAGCTCGAATTCGACCTGCGCCGCTGGTGTGAAGCGTCGCCGGAGCACCGCTTTGGTGCCTTCGTTCTTCACCTTCGTTGTGATGGCTTTTCCATGTCAATTCGAGGCGAGTGGAGGCCGGATTTGGAGTAGAGGAGGTGGAATCGAAGTGGAGGAGCCCTCGCAGAGGCTTGGTGAACCGCTTTTTTTTTATTGATGAATGAACAATATATCAAGTTTCCACTCTATGGTTTCTTACCGGACATCCTTTGGTACTCTACTGGACATCCAATGATTTCCTACTGGATACCCTATGGTTGTTTCCTGTCTTGCGTGTTGTTCAATGAATCCAATTTTGCATCGTCGAGTCCAATAAAAGCTTCCATGACATTAATCAAAATTTTTCAATGGGGGTCATTTTTCACAAACTTTTGGAAATCATGCATATGAGCACATAAATCAAAATAATGAATTCCAAAATAGCCATGTAGCAATTTTTAAAGAAACAATGCACACATAATGTCAAATAAATCAAATATGCATAAAGTAAGCCCTTCCCCCACCCCATACTTGAATATTACAATGTCATCACTGTATAAAAACAAGGGTAAAGAAAGAAACTCACAAGACAGATGTGCAAATTGTCGGAAAAATCGAGTGAAGTGGTGCTGCAGTGCTCCTCGTCGACAAGGCAACTCGATCTCGAAAACTTCTCGATGTCGACAAGTCTTCTCGACATCGAGTAATTTTGTTGCCTCCAGGGTGATTCTTCTCGACCACAGGCTTCTATTCGACATAGTTTTGTCGATGTCGAGAACTTACCTCCATGTCGACAAGACTGTAGCTTTTTCATACCTGCAAGATTCGTTAGACAGAAAATATCCACAATAGAAAAATCCTAAAAACAATGTCCAAAACCTAAAAACAAACAAAACAACAATGTCTGAAAAAGTCCAAAATAAAAGTTTATTTACAAGCTCTAGATTTTATAGTCGCTAGGCCGACTTTCTCCTTTAGGCTCATGGTGGCATTTTTAGAGCTCATGTAGCTTGGGCTTCAAACAAGACTCCATTCTTGTCTTTTAGCTGAATTCCTCCTGAATGGATCTTGTTCACCGTAAATGGTCCCATCTTCTTTTTGTTGAATTTGTTAGGAAACCAATGATCCCTTGATTTAGAGACATAGACCATGTCTCCTATTTCGTATTCCTTTGGATCGTCATCGGAAATCCTGCATAAGCGCACATACCAAGGCAAACCTCTCCCATGTATAGATAAATCATTAATTGAAATAGGAGAAGAAAGATTCATACCTTGGTTTACCTTTGTAGAAACGGAATCGGGGACCTTTGTATTTGGCTCGTCTGGTGGACTGCAGGTTGAGGAAGGAGATGTCGAGGAGGCCTGGATCTTGTCGACATCGACAAGAGTTGTCGACGTCGAGGAGTCCTCGATGTTCAGTGGCTCGCTCGTCGATGAAGGTGAAGTCGAAGAAGCTTGGATCTTGTCGACATCGACAAGATTTGTCGACATCGAGGAGTTTTTCTCGACTTCCAACTGACTGCTCGTCGACGGCACTGGTGGTTTCTGATTTTCGTTGATGTCGACTAGACTACTCGATGTCGAGGAGTTTTTGTCGACTTCAACCCCATACTTACATCCTGTCAAGGCATCCGAAAAATAGTTAGTCCATAACGACGTACCTTGGTCTGTGTCGAATGGATTCTCTGTTTCTTCTTTTAGGATTGCCATGATATGGAGTCAATCACAAGATTGTACCTTTTCTAGTTCTTCGGGAGTCATATTTCTTACCTTCAGCTTTATTGAAGGAATACTCAATTACCTCATCGCTGATGTTGAAAGTGAGCACTCCCTTCCTTACGCTTATGTTGGCATCCACCGTTGCCAAGAAGGGCCTTCCTAAAATAATTGGACAAGCAGGATCTTCCGCCATATCAATAACTAAGAAATCAGCAGGGACGAAGAACTTACCTACTTGCACTGGTACATTATCCACCATGCCTGTTGGGATGACCACCGTGTTGTTTGCCATGTATAATTTAGCATCCACAGGCTCTAAGGCACCTATCTTGATCTTGGACCATATTGATAGAGGCATAATACTTACACTGGCTCCAAGATCACACAAAGCATTAAATTTATATTGACCAAATCCAATGGTTATAGCAAACTTACCTGGATCTGGTCTTTTCTCTAGTACGTCCATCTGATTGCACTCCTCTGCGATCTCAGCCATTGACCGCTTTTTGCTCAGAATCTCCTTGAGGAACTTGACATATGATGGCATTTCATTAAGAGCTTCTGTGAAAGGTATTGTGACATTGAGCCTTTGAAGCATCTTAATGAACGTTGGAATTTCTTTTCTGCTGGATCCTTTGGAGATTTTGTGGGGAAAGGCAGCTTCTTTTTCTGATTCGGAGCCAGAACAGATGTCGGAGGCGTAGCGGTGTTCTCGACCTCGACGTGATTCTCCTCGACATCGACAAGATTCTCCTCGATGTCGACAAGATTTCTCGATGTCGAGGAGTTCTGGTGTGCAGACGACGATCGACCAAGATTCTCTTCGATGTCGACAAGATCCTTCTCGACATCGACAAGATTTTTGTCGACGTCGAGTTGTTCGTCAGTGCCGTCCTGTTGCTTTCCGACCTCTTGCTCGCGTAGTTGATGTCCGCTCCTGAGTTTTACAGCAGCGACATGTCCAGTAGATTTACCTTTAGGGTTAGGTTCAGAGGATCCAGGGAGCGTACCTGATTGTCTGGGGACGCCAGCTGCTAGCTGTCCTATCTGTGTGTCAATCGATTTTCTCCATATATCGATTTCCCCAAGCCTAGAATTGACTCCTTGCAGCTGAGTGTGGATGGAATTGATAGATTGCCTTGTGTCTGAATGATTCCTCCGCATCTCCTCAAGAATTGTCTGCAGATCATCTTTCTTACCTTCTCTGTCAGGGTGACCAGGAGCTCTGTAAGGTGGGGGATTCTGGTGCTGAGGCGGGCGATAATAGCTCCAGTTCTGGTTCTGGTGTGGCCCTGAGTAATGTCCCCCTGCATATCTTACCTCTTCGTGGGTTTCTGCTTGCTGTACTTGCTCTACGTGTGGGCAAGCAGTAGTATTGTGCCTAACAGATCCACATTCCAAACAAGGCTGATCTTTAGATAGGAATTTAACTTGTTTGGTTAGTCTACGTACCTGGTCATTGTGGAATTGTGCCCTAACGTCTGGATCAATTTCCTTTGATGGCACGTACAATGGCATAGATG